>CM044012.1:54686541-54774041 GCA_024085815.1 Flaveria linearis
GAACTAAGAAGGCATCCGTGTGGTGAGCTTGTTGCTAGGCCTGGCCATCTAACAACAATCAAAGGCACGCGAATGGATTCTTAGGGATTTTGTTTAAACTTAAGATGGAAAGGGGTATTGTGTGAATAGGTTAGCCCAAGTGATAGTAGAATCATAAGCATCGGTGTATATGCTATAGATTACGTACATGGTACTAACGTAAAGTTTAATTGTCCAGTCTTAAGTCATAGCTGGCGAGTACGATCACGTGATCATATAGAGAATCCGAGACCCATCCCGATGATGCAACACGGAAATGGTCAAGGAGGATTTGGCAAGGCTTTTGAGGCTTTATTGCCGGGCTACATCGAGGATGTACGCAAAGATCTACGGGATCTCATTCAACAAGAGTTTGTGGCTGAAGGTTGACAAAGAACTGAAAGGCCAACAAAGAAAGTGACCTATAAGGAGTTCGTTGCATGCACCCTACAACGTTCAAGGGTGGGTAGATCCACTACTTATCAAAGGTGGATCAAAGATATGGAAAGTGCCTTTGAAACCTCACACTGTGAAGAATCTGATGAAGTGAGGTTTGCTGCAGCCAACTCCGGGAACGAGCTAAAGACTGGTGGGAATTGCAACGGGATGAGAAGGGGCGGGAAGGTATCAAAAGTATGACTTGGGAAAATTTAAGAAGTTGTTCGCAAATCGTTTTGCCCACAAGCCGCTATCAACCGAATAGCAGAAGAATTCCTACAGTTACGACAAAAGATGAAGTATTGATATACCATCACGGCCATCTTCTACGACAAAGCCAAGTTTTGCCCACAGTTGCTCCAGGATGAAAGAATGTGGATAACCACACTATGGCATGTTGAGTGCCAAGTATCGAGAGTTTCTTACACCGTCCAAATGTGAAACTCTAGCAGAGCTTATCGATTGTGCTAGGGATCGAGAAGCGGAATTGAAAAGGCAAGTTGATCGTGGGAGAAGCGTGCGGCGAAACGGAGACGGGTTCGTCTAAGAAAGCCAAGATTTCATCTCATCAAAAGTCTGGGAACGACAAAGACTCCAAACATTGCAAGATTTGTAAAAAGAAGCATGGGGGAGTTTGTAGATACGGATCTAAAAATTGCTTCAAGTGTGGAAAGTCGGGTCTTCGACATCTCAATGCACAAGCCCGTTAAGTGTGTGCTACAACTGTTACAAACCGGGCCACAAAAAGAGCGAATGTCCGGAACTAAAGAAGGATGGTACAAGTCAATCCTCGTTTGCTCAAGGTTCGGGAAAAAGGGTGATGGAGGAAAAGCTAAGGCGAGAACTTTCTTGATTACGGCTGAAGAAGCCAAATCTATAGCCGACGTTGTGACGGGTACTTTTCTCGTCAACTCACTACCTGCTTATGTGCTATTTGACTCGGGTGCTAATAGATCGTTTGTTTCGGTTAAATTTGCGAGTCATTTTTCCATGGTGTTAGACAACTTACCTAGTCCTTTAGAGATTGAGGTAGCGGATTCAAAACGTTCTTAGTGTTCAACGTTTATCGAAATTGCATACTTACCATCGAAGTGAGGATTATTCGGTCGACTTAATACCCATGACACTCGGGGATTGATGTAGTAATTGTATGGATTGGCTTTCCATGTACCACGCCAATATAGTTTGCAATCGCAAGTGCATTCACTGGTATCTCCGAGTGGTTATGAGGTAATAATCCAAGGTGCAAAACGCGGTGGCGTAGCTTTATGTTCTTTGGTAAAGCAATGAAATACATGAGCCATGGAGGACAATCGTTCTTGGCCTATGTAATAGACACGGAAACGAAAGTTCAAGTGTTGAAGATATTCCGTTGTTCGGAGATTTTCCAGATGTCTTTCCGAGGATTTGCCCGGAGTCCCACCGAACGGGAGGTCGAGTTTCGAATCGACCTAACCCCGGAGCTAACCCATTGCAAAGGCTCCCTATCGTTTGGCGCCATCGGAGCTCCAAGAGTTAATGACACAATTGCAAGATCTTTTAGACAAAGGGTTCATACGTCCGAGTACTTCGCCATGGGGAGCACCGGTTCTTTTCGTGAAAAAGAAGGATGGAAGTCTTCGGATGTGTATCGACTATAGAGAGTTGAACAAGGTGACGGTTAAGAACCGTTACCCATTGCCTAGGATTGATGACCTATTCGATCAGTTGCAAGGTGCATCGTGGTTTTCGAAAATCGACTTACGGTCGGGTTATCATCAGTTGAAGGTAAGGGAAGAAGACATCCCCAAGACGGCATTTCGTACTAGATACGGCATTATGAGTTCCTTGTGATGTCTTTCGGTTTGACAAACGCACGGCGGCATTCATGGATTGGATGAATAGGGTGTGCCGACCCATGTTAGACCGATCTGTCATTGTATTCATAGATGATATCCTTATTTTTCTAAAAATGAGGTGATCATGCTTGTCACTTGCGTGAAGTTCTCGAAACGCTTCGTCGGGAGAAATTGTTCGCAAATTCTCCAAGTGTGCCTTTTGGTTGCGAGAGGTACAATTCTGGGTCATGTGGTAACTCGTAGGGTATACACGTAGACCCCACAAAGATTCACGCGCGTGACCAAATGGAGTCCACCCAGACTCCCACAGAGATTAGAAGCTTTCTTGGGTTAGCCGATATTATCGGAGATTCATTCAAGACTTTGCTAAGATTGCTTCTCCTTTAACCAAGCTTACCAAGAAGAGGTGAAGTTCCTATGGTGAAGAGCAAGAGAAAGCCTTTCAAGAGTTAAAGTCGAAATTGACTCAAGCTCCGTTTTTGTCCTTACCCGAGGGAACCGACGATTTTGTGGTATACTCGGATGCTTCCTACTCCGGTTTGGGTTGTGTTCTAATGCAAAGGGCAAGGTGATTGCTTATGCCTCGAGACAACTGAAAGTGCATGAAAGGAACTACCCAACCCATGATCTTGAACTAGCCGCGGTGGTGTTCGCGTTAAAGATTTGGAGGCATTATCTATATGGTGTAAAGTGTACGATTTACACGGACCATAAGAGTTTAAAGTACTTCTTTATGCAAAAGGAGTTAAACATGAGACAAAGGCGGTGGATGGAATTGCTAAAGGATTATGATTGTGAAATCCTATATCATCCGGGAAGGCCAATGTCGTGGCTGACGCCTTGAGTCGAAAGGAGGATCATACTCCTATCAAAATAACCGCAATGAAGATAACCGTTATATCCGAAGTGGTTGAACGAATCAAGGAAGCACAAACTGAAGCGCTAAAGGAAGAAAATTTGAAGAAAAATCGAATCAAAGGTCACACTCAAAACTTGAAGATGATAGTCAAGGATTGAAAACAAGATGGGGTCGGTTTGGATACCACCTACTTGTACCTTGAAGAATGATCTATTGGATGAAGCCCATAAATCCAAGTATTCAATTCACCCGGAGCGACTAAGATGTATAGAGACCTTCGGGTAACTATTGGTGGCCGGGCATGAAACGCGATATTGTCAAATACGTGGAGAAATGCTTAACTTGTTTGCAAGTGAAGGCGGAACATCAAAAACCTCATGGTGAATTGCAACCGTTGGATATTCCGGAATGGAATGGAAAAGATAACCATGGATTTGATTACTAAACTTCCAAGAACGAAAAAGGGTACGATGCGCGATGGGTTGTTGTCGATCGATTGACCAAGAGCGCTCATTTCCTTCCTATTCGTGAGACTTACAATTCGGAGAAAATGGCGGAGGTTTACGTGAACGAAATAGTGTCACGACACGGGGTGCCCGTGTCGATTGTGTCCGATAGAGACACACGGTTTACTTCCAAGTTTTGGAGGAAATTTCAAGCGGAGATGGGGACAAAGCTATTGCTAAGCACGTCATACCATCCCCAAACCGACGGACAAAGTGAAAGAACCATTCAAACATTAGAAGATATGCTACGAGCGTGTGTTCTTGACTTTGGGGTAGTGGATGAGTATTTGCCTTTGGCGGAATTTTCTTACAATAATAGCTACCACCCCACCATCGAGATGCCTCCGTATGAAGCTTTATATGGAAGAAAATGCCGAACTCCCTTGTTTGTTGGAGAAATTGGTCACGGGAACTCGCGGGCCACGATACGATAATGAATACGGATGAAAAGATTAAGCAAATCCGTGCTCGCATGAAGGCGGCGCAAGACCGTCAGAAAGCTTACGCGGATAAGCGTAGACGACCCATCGAGTTTGAGGTGGGCGATTTGGTTTTGTTAAAGGTTTCCCCATGGAAGGGTATTATACGATTCCGGAAGCGGGGAAAGTTGAGTCCGAGGTTTATCGGGCCCTTTAAAATCATCGCACGTGTAGGTAAAGTTGCTTATCGGCTGGAATTGCCGGAAGAGCTTCAAGGAATTCACAACACGTTCCATGTATCTTACTTGAGGAAGTGTTTGGCTGACGAGTCGGCCTATGTCCCTACGAGGATTTGGAAGTTGATGACAGATTGAACTATATCGAGAAGCCGGTGGCTATCTTGGATAGAAAGGTCAAGCAACTGAGAACAAAACACTCAATCAGGTGAAGGTGCAATGGAAGAATCGTAAGGGGTCCGATGCCACTTGGAATCGGAAGATGAAATGAGGAAGTCTTATCCTCATCTATTTGATTAGTATAAAGTTTCGGGGACGAAACTCTCTTTAGAGGGAGAGACTTGTAACGACCCGATTTCGTATTATGTAATTAAAATACAATAATGTATCATGTGTTTAAATATGGTAAATATTTAAGACTTAACTAGAAGATTACTAGTTAGTTAATAGTGGTGGAAACATGAAAAATGATACTAGAGGGGTGGATCTTGCCAATGGTGAAATTTAAACATGGATATGTATGGCAAGCCATACATCTTGATGAGCATTGTCTGCTCATTCACCTCCCTCACGTTTACACACACAAGGGAAGAGGAGAAGAAGGTTTTGACATCTCATGCTCAAATTGTTGGTGATTTAAGTGCAAGATCCGAAATTGAACCCTAGAAATCATTCTTCATCTCATCAAGAGCTACAAGTAAGTGTTATTGATGTTTTTGAGGTGTAGAAATCGCCACCCACATGATGGTGTAGAATTGGTGGTTTAAACATGAAACCCTAGTGTTATAGTGCTAGATGATCATGTGTATGTGTGTATTATGGTAACTAGATTGTAATGCTCCTTAATTGAAGATTTACATGAACCATGGAATGGGTTTAGTTACTAGAAGGTTAAACTAAGGATTCTTCATGTAAACTAGTTGCTAGTTGTAGAATCCATGTTCATTCTTGTAGAAATGTGATTATGTGCATAACATTTGGTTGAAAATTTATGAATAACATGTGTGTTATGTGATTTGGGTGTAAAACTAGCTTGATGATGTTTAAAAGCTAGTAAATACCCAATGTGTTAAGTTATGCACATAAGGTGTTTGATTAAATGCTCCAATGAGATGAAAAACATGAATGAATTACTTAATTGCAAGAAATGTGCAATGTGAAGCCTAGATTGTAGGTTAAGGTGATAAATGGTCAAATAGACCATATGTGTGATTAAATGAATGTTATGAGTTAAATGGGTTATTAAAATGGTAATAGGAAGTGGTGTGGCAAGCGGATCCAAGGGAACCGGCAAGGAACACGTTTGATTGACCACTTAAACCTTCCGGACTCAGGTAAGACATTCTTTAAATTGAGCATAACAAGTAAAGGCATGAGTCACAATGTGTGACCATGTGCTCATAAGCTCAAACAAAATGAAAACCACGTTTAAAAGGATAAATATTGACTTGCACCGTAGTGAGCTTCTATGACAAATGATTCACGACGTGCGTGAACATAAAGGAAAATAACACTTTAGTGTTATACCACATGGTTGTGGAACAGAACGAGTCACGACGTGCGTGACCGTCCCATGGAAATGGGAAAAGGACAAACCCGAATTAAAGTGATTCACATCGTGTGTGAACACTAGGTAAGGGGTTATCCCTACGATTTGCAATGTGTGTGAACGTTGGGTAACGCCAAGGAAGCGGTCGTTCGCGAAAGAATGGCAAACCGCTCATTAAAATGGGATTTGACCCTATAAGGGTCAAATTCGGTATAAAAAGGAAATTTGCGTTATGATAAGCAAATGGGATGGTTGGGTCTAAGAACTCACCAAACATATGCAATGTGTGATAATAGATCGGTTCCATGGTAGTCGGGACGGTCAAAAGCTCTAAGGAACAAACGAACCATAAATGGGATAAAAAGAAAATTTAATACCAAAATAATAAAAATTTTGGTATATTGCCAAGAGTCGGGTTAGACTCGTTGAAACTACGTGGGAATCAATATATGATAAATATGTTATTTCTAGGTGTTTGAAACAATCGGGATCGAAAGGGGGGCTCGGAAACGCGAAACGACCTTAACGGGTCAGAAATATTGGTTTGGCTGCAGGTGCCACCGTAGCTTACGGTGGTACCGTAAGTTACGGTAGGCCCTGGGCGGTTTACAGCTACCGTAAGCCAGAAAGTTACCACCGTAGCAAAATGGAGGATACCGTAACTTACGGTGGCTACCGTAAGTTACGGTAGGCCCCATTTCCAGATTTTGTCGGTTGTCGTTTTAACGCGTTCCGAGTCCGTTTAAACTCCCGTAAAGACCCGAAATGAAGGTTAGAGTGTACTTACTTAGTTCCTATGAACTAATGGATGTCTAAACGTGTGTTTTCAGGTGTTACGGGACCGGAAGGCTAAAGTGATCGACAGGGTATACAAGGATCGAACGGGATTTGCATACGCGATTCTTTTGTAGAGATTAACGCGTTAACATTATTTTGAAACTCCTTATTATGTGTTAATGTAAATGGATTGTTAAACTTCATTTTTGAGTGTCGGTTGACACGAAACACACATTTTGGGAGTTAACTGTTAATGAAATTTTCTGGGACCAAATTCCGCATGTTTATTTAATTAAACGGACCCTTTGG
The DNA here is from genome assembly GCA_024085815.1 of Flaveria linearis. NCBI lineage: Eukaryota > Viridiplantae > Streptophyta > Magnoliopsida > Asterales > Asteraceae > Flaveria > Flaveria linearis. The sequence goes on from CM044012.1 coordinate 54,693,491, forward strand.
AGGTCCGGGTGTTACACACGAGGAGTACGAGGTAACTTGGTTATGAAATCCATGGATATATGTTCCCGTTTCCACATAGGGATTTCGGTTTGTTCAAGTAAACCATTTGGTCGTTGATGCTCGGCTTTGACTCTTGCACACTTGAGACATTTGGAAACATAAGACGCGATATCTTTCTTCATTCCATGCCACCAATATTGACTACGCAAGTCCATGTACATCTTATTGGAGCCAGGATGAATAGAATATCGGGTTTGATGAGCTTCGTTCCTGATGAAGTGATGAAGATTATCACGATTAGGGATCCAAAGTCGATTCAAGAAGTACCACAACTATTCGGTTTTGTCTCCAGTTGTGACCGAACGTTAGACACCAAATCTTCATCTTTTCCTTCGTTGGTTAATGCTGCTTGTTGAGCCTCACGAATGCATAACTCGAGATCACTATCAATCCTTATATTTGAAGCATGATAGTAGCCTCGTTAACATCCACATGAATTTCGGTATCAAATTCCCTTATGTGTCAAACCATTGCCTTCGATCTCGAATTTCTTGAAGTGAGACAACCTTGTTGTGGACCTTGCGACTTAGCGCATCGGCTACAACATTCGCCTTTCCAGGATGGTAGCGAATGTCACAGTCGTAGTCGCTGATCAACTCGATCCAACGTCTTTGTCTCATGTTGAGATCCTTTTGGTTGAACACGTGTTGGAGACTCTTATGATCGGTGTAGACTATGCAATGCGTCCCATAAAGATAGTGTCGCCAGATTTTCAAAGTGAAAACCATGGCACCAAGTTCAAGATCATGAGTTGTGTAGTTCACTTAATGAACCTTCAATTGCCTCGATGCATATGCTATGACTTTGCCTCGTTGCATGAGAACACAACCAAGACCTGATTTGAAGCATCGCAATACACGGTAAAGTCATCGTTTCTATCGGGGAGTGTGAGAATAGGAGCGTTACATAACTTGCGTTTTATTGTCTTGAAAGCCTCTTTTTGTTCGGGTCGCCATTCAAAGAGTCGATTCTTTTGGGTTAACACCGTTAATGGTTTTGCAATCTTCGAAAAATTTGCTATGAACCTTCGGTAGTATCCCGCTAAGCCCAGAAAAGAACGAACTTCGGTTGGGGTTATGGGAACACACCAATTCTTTACGGCTTCAATTTTTGCAGGATCGACTTGGATTCCTTGGCTATTCACGACATGCCCTAAGAATTGAACCTCTTCTAACCAGAATTCACACTTAGAAAACTTAGCGTATATTTGTTCCTTCTTCAAGAGTCCAAGAACTTGTCGCAAGTGCGTCTCGTGATCGATTTTCGTCTTGGAATAAATAAGTATGTCATCAATGAACACGATCACAAACTTATCCAAATACGGTTTACATACTCGATTCATGAGATCCATGAACACGACAGGTGCATTGGTCAAGCCAAAAGGCATAACCATGAACTCGTAGTGTCCATATCGAGTACGAAAAGCGGTCTTTGGAATGTCATCATTGTGAACACGTAGTTGATGATACCCAGAACGTAGATCGATCTTTGAGAATTGAGTAGCCCTTGAAGTTGGTCGAAGAGATCATCGATTCAAGGAAGAGGGTATCGGTTTTTGATAGTAAGCTTGTTGAGTTCCTGGTAATCGATGCACATACGAAATGAACCATCCTTCTTCTTCACAAACAGTACAGGTGCACCCCACGGTGACGAACTAGGGCGAATAAAACCCTTATCGGTCAACTCTTGCAGTTGACTAGCTAGTTCTTGCATTTCAGACGGTGCAAGACGATAAGGCGATTTAGCCACAGGGTTTGCACCAGGGATTAAGTCAATCTTGAACTCAACTTCTCGCACGGGAGGTAGTCCCTTAAGATCCTCGGGAAAAACCTCAGGAAAGTCTCGCACAACAGGAATGTCTTTCAATTCCTTACTCTTGGCTTTCGTATTAACTACATATGCCATGAAAGCCATGTAGTTTTTACTTAAGCATTTGTGGGCCTTGATGCAAGACATAAGTTTGAGTCCTTGGGACAATTTCTCCCCAAAGACTTTTAAGGTATCACCAGTCGGTAAAGGAATTCGGATGCATTTCTCGAAGCATAAATTTCCGCACGATGTTTGGCTAACCAATCCATGCCGATAATAACATCGAAGCTTCCCATTTGCATAGGAATGAGGTCGATGGAGAACTCCTGTTCGTTAAGGCTTAAGGTGCAATCACGTATTACGACGTCAATGACAATAGATTTTCCATCGGTGACTTCGACCGTGAAGAATCTTTCCAGATTAACACGCGGTTTAGAAAGTATAGGCTCGAATTCCAACGACACAAAACTCTTATCCGCACCCGAATCAAACAATACAGATGCATAATGACTATTTACAAGATACATACCTGTTTGGTAATAACCTATTATTGCTATGATGAACACAAAGATAGGAATATTTATAAGACAAGAAATGATTTAAAAGGAGTTCAACGTCGTACCATTCACCACGTCGTTGTTGGCTTGTGCTTGGTTGGCGTTGATGTTGAAGACCCTTCCACGAGTCGGTGGCACATTTCCCGCATTGCGAGGACATTGCGGACGAATGTGACCAGGCTCGCCGCAGTTATAGCAGGTTCGGTTGGTAAGCATTACAGTGTTGTTTGGCGCACGAAGACAAGTAGTCACCAAGTGGCCATACTTTCCACACAACGAGCAGACTCGGCATGGAATGTTGCTCGTATGATGGTACTTTCACGTGTTACACATGGGGTATGGACCAACATAAGCTCTAGCCATAGGAGCTTGTTTTGCAACCACCATTTGTTTTTGAGGTGCATTTGGGGTGGTCACAGCGTAGTTGCGTGTCGGGGTGAACTTTCGCTTCTTGTTTTCAAGCTTGACCTCCTCGGGGGTCGTCTTCTCAGTTTTCTTGGCACCCTTTGCAGACATAGTGCCCGCTCGGATGTGGTTCTCCATCACTTGAGCAGTGATGGTGATGGCTTCTTCCAAAGTTGCGGGTCGACTACCCACAACGGCATCCTGAATCTGAGGCGGCACACCTTTTATGAATTTCTCCACATTACGTGGAACAGTATCCACCATGTGTGGCAGCAGTATACTCAACTCGTGATGGCGGGTATAATACGCCAGATGATTCCCGCCATCCTGTTTCAGGTTCCAAAATTCCTCTTCTAGCTTCTGGATTTCACTTCTTGGGCAAAACTTGGCGATGGCTATGTTTTTGAATTCCTCCCAACTTAAGGCCAAGATTGCGTCGGGTTCTCGGTTTCTCTTTTCGCTGTTCCACCACGTTAAGGCCCTTTGCTGCAGCATACTGGTGGCATGCCTCACCTTGAGTGCTTCGGGGCACTCACAGTTGACGAAGGTGTTCTCCATCCCTTCAAACCATTCTAAGAGACCGGTGGCACCTTCCTTACCACTGAAACTGGGAGGCTTGCATGAACTAAAGTGCTTGAAGGTGCAAGACTGGTTGTTACGGCCTTGGTTTGCACTATTTTCCCCTTGGCCGTTGCTATTGTTCGCGACGTTGGCGATCATAGTGCTGCTGAGTTCAGCCACCACAGTCGGGATGACCGCAGCCATTTGCCGGGCAATCATGGCGGCAAGCTTATGGTCGGATCTTCCTCGGTTTCTGTGATGGCGAGACATGCTGGAAAATACGAATTGGATTAGGAACGGGTAAGAGGACAATAAGGATAGAAAGTTAAAGTAAGAATCATGAATTATACGGAATGTTTCCAGTCGGTATCGCATCACCATTTGGAAACGTTGACGCGTCAAGGTAAATTGACCCATTTGCCTAAGAAACTTGTGTGTGTTGACCATAGTTTATCACTCATCCCAGAAATCCTCAAGTAAGCGTAACTAGTCCCGTAGGATTTATACGAAACGCTTACCTTAGTCCGAAGACTTTTTGCCAGGAAATCCAGAATACATGTGTCTATGTGTCACATAGTATTTTTTAGATTCATGAAATCAAAACCTTGATGAGATTTATATAGATTAGACATAACGTCTAAAGATCTAAGTCATAAGCATAAGTATACGATTCCACGTGTCGTCGAGGATAAGATTAAGAGGTTTCATGTCCGGGGAGAGTCAAGAGCCAAATATAAGTTTTGGGAGACATGTAGCAATGTTTAGGCAATCCTATGCTAAGGCATCAAATTGCACATAAGAAGACATAGCCTTATGTAGCATGCAAACCGTATGATTTACAAGATAGAAATATAATTTTATAAGGTTCATGCATATGCTATAGTCTAGGTCACCATTTCTAATAACCTAAATCCCTATAGTTATGGGCTCTGATACCAATCTGTCACACCCCAACCTTGACGGCGGAAACGTCGAGATGTGAGAGTTAAGATCGTTCACAGTCACATAACGCTATTAATAATCCCAAATATATTATTCATAAGTTTCAATAGTGCCATTACAATCATAAGTCTCAAAGAAATTAAAATAAACATAACAAGTCATTTATTCCATTTATTTATCTAGGTTCATTCCTAGATGTGTAAGCTTCAAAGAGTAAAAATTAAGCTTGAGTATTTCCTGAAACATGTTAAAAATAAAAGGTCAACAATAATGTTGGTGATATTTCCATAGTTTCAATACATAAGTATATATAAAAGATGGCAATTCATGTTGTAAATTAGAGAACAAAGTAACTAGGGATGTAAGACAGAATGCACAATCAAACCTTGACAAAGTTTTACAAGTCTCAAACGTTAAAAGTATATACGATTAGCTAAGTGTACTTTGGTCAACCAAGCAGGCTTGTCAGGCCCATAGATTTATGACGTCGCTAGGCTAGCAATAGTTAATGATTGTACATGTATTCGACATTACATGGTAGCTACAAGATCCAACTAACCACAACACACAAGTAAATTGCCATAAGTTTACAAGAATCAAACGTGTTTATAAGTGCAATGTTTATAATGTAACATGTTTCACCCAAAAGTGTGAAAAATAATAAAATGGGTATAGAAATACTCACATGATGTATAATTGTATAAACGATGGTTAAAACAAAGAATAATAAGCAACTTCCAAAGTAGTCCTTCATAAGGTACCTAAATATATATTTTACAAGTTTAAGTTTAATAATAAGATTAACGTTTTAATGCGAACTAGGGTTTCGATAGGAATTTGGGAGTTATTTAATAAATAAAAACAAATAACTAAATTAATAAATAAAGTTTTATAATTAACATAATTAATCTATTAATTAGGGATAACGTAATGACCAGTAATATTTTTATTGATTTCAACTATTTAAAGTTTATATTTATACATATATATATGTGTGTGTATATATATATGTGAAGAAAATAAACTAATTATAACATTCGTTAGTACTATTTTATATAAAAACAAAAAAATATTAAGATGTTTAAAGAGATAAATTTACAGAAAATATTTAAATAACTTTTAAAGTAAACCAAGTTTACAAAATTGATTTTTATAATTTTTAGAAATTTTGTATATTTTTTTAAAGGCTGAAAAAGCCTAAAAAATATGTTGAGGGTCCCTGGGTTCGAACCCGGGACCTCAAACCCACACTCCCACACGCTTACCAGTAAACCAAAGGCCTCAACCATATTAGCTGATGGTTTTTAAATCATAAAAACACAGTTATAAAGGAACCCCTAAAGCGAATGAACCCTAGTTTGATTCGAAGCAAAATTGAAGATCGATTCGATGTTAATGCTCGATTTAATCATGGGGCTTTGATTCCCCATGTAAAACCGAGTGTGTATGTATGTTTAATTACCCGTATTATGATGGATTGGAGATGAACCCAACGAAGAACAGGTCGCGATGAAACCCGATCTTGAATCGATGTGTACGTGTGTGTTTGATCAAATTGGAGTTGCAGAGAGTTTAGGTGAGTGTAAAGGAGCGTTTGCCCTCTATTTATAGGGGGTAATTTGATGTTTAACTATTCGATCAATCTCAATTTAATTACCGTTGGTTCGGGTTGATTTTGACTGATTTTATGTTAAATTGGTGTTTGATTATTATTATATTCGTGATTATGCGATTCCAGGTTGTTGATTGAGTCCACTAATCGAGTTTTCCACTCAGATTTGATTCGATTTTAAGTGGGGCGGTTCTAGATCGCACTAACCGATTCAAATTTTAAATTGTTTTGGGGCATGAGTTCGAATCATCCACGCGAGTGTGTCGGGGGTGTTTAATTGAATTAAAATCGAGTAATTTTGGGTGTTGTGGGCCGCCGGAGAGTGGTCGGAGGAAACAGTGGGTCGACGGGATGGGGCTGGGATTTTAAACAAATTTACACATTCGGTCCCTGTAGTTTAGGATTTGTTATTTTCTGCTAGAAACTTAAATTTAAAGTTTCATAAATTACATAAATACCCCCTAGACTTTTAAATCCAATTTTTTTATACATTTCAAAGTTTAATAAACTTTTATAAATTATTATTATTAATAACAACAACATTATTATTATTATTATTATTAGTTATTATTATTATTTTTATAATTAAACTATTATTATTATTATTATTATTAGTTATTATTATTATTTTTATAATTATTGTTATCATTTGATTATTAACAAAACTAACTTTAAATTAACTCAAAATTACAAGATGTTACAATAAACTTTAATTTACCATTTATGATACTGCCAACAAAATATCCAAAAGAGGTTACTCTACTCAGCCCCAAAGCCTACATCAAATCTATGGAAAACACATTTAAATTGGGTTGATATCGTCTTTTACTTTTTAGACAAAATCTTCTTGATGGACATCTTAAGTTTACAATCTCTTAAAGTCATCTTAGTGTATGCCCAAGTGTGGAGGAGCAAGTCATCTAGTATTTGGAGGCCCATGATCGCTTGTTCAAGCGGATTTCACTAAAAGGCCCATAACTTGGGTTAGAAGACTATTTTGTGCGTGCAACCGTCAAAACAACTTGGGCTAGAAGACTTCGTTTCTACAAATAGCCGTAGGCGCTGTTGGTCGTCATTTTGGCCCAAAAACATCTTATTATATGAGTTTTGTAACTTTTTACGTTATTTTTAGTTTTTGTTGGACATTGTTTCTGGAGTTTTTAGCCCATTTATGTTTTAAAGCCCATTCGAATTCTATCATGCATTTTATATTTTTTATAAACATGGGAAGATGATCAGTTTTGAAGTTTGAGAAAATAAATTTTCTCTAGCACAAGTGTGTGTTTAGTATGTGAAATCCCTGATTATCGATATTCTTTGAGAGTTAACGATATCAACGATAGTTAGAAGAATTATAACTGGTATTCTTGGTGAATTAACATGTCCAATTGGTTATCGTGTTTTTCCATCTAGATCAGTTGGTGCGGGCTTCTTATTTCTTGCTTACTCTGAGGAAGGAAGTAGACCATTATGTTAAGAGATGTCGTATTTTTGATGTTTCAAAAGGCACAACTACTAATGCGGGTCTTTATATGCCTTTGCATGTCCCTTTGTAGCCATGAATTGATATTAGTATGGATGTTGTGTTGGGGTTACCTCATACTTAAAGAGGTAATAATTCTATCTTTTTTGTTGTTGATCGGTTTTCTAAGATGGTCCATTCTATTCCCTGCAAGAAGACAACTAATGCTATTAATGTGGCACAACTTTTCTTTCGTGTTGTGGATTGCTTGCATGGGTTGCCTTCTTTTATTGTTCCTGATTGGGATATTTGGTTTTCGAGTCACTTTTGGCCTAGTCTATAAGGATGGTGAATGCCTAACTTAGCTTCAGTAGTGCTTATCATCCATAAACCTATAGTCAAACTGAAGTTGTTAATTGATTACTTGGTAATTTGCTAAGGTGTTTGGTCGGTGATCATGTGAAAGCATGAGACCAGAAACTATGCCAAGCTGAGTTTGCTTATAATCATGCTGTTAATTGGAGCACTAGATTTTGTTCATTTCAGGTAGTCTACTCGTCTCAATACTGAGGAACACTTGATTTAATGTCACTTCCTCTTCCTAGTTTTGTCTAAAGAAAGTCCAAGATTTTATGTAGGGGTTACATGAAGTTCATAAGGCTGTTTATGAAGGCGAAAACTCCAATTATAGTTTTGAAGCTGGGCCTTTCCAGCAACGGGACCTAGGGACCGATATGATGATTGCTTTAGGTAGGGAGGCCGGCCTACTATGGGCACCTGTAAGTATTAGTGTGTGAGACCGAGATCCACCAAATGACAATGGGACTCACCCTTTACTTAGGAATAGAGAGGGGAAACATAGCATGTCATAAGAGTGAGGTGAGTTTTAGAACTCTACTGCGAGAGGGACACCTTGTGAGCCGGGCTTTTAGAGATAAGGCCTTTTGGCGATTCCAAGTCAATTTCAGGCTACCAAACCCTACAACCGATGAAAAGGCCCTATGGTACATAGTAAAGGGAAGCATGTAAAAACCTGCTTGATTTAGATTGGGAAAATCGCAATGCAAAGTACAAGAAAGCTGCTGATACAAAATGTAGACATGTTGATTTTGAAGAAGGTGACTTTGTTTGGGCTGTGTTTACTAAAGATCATGTTTTAGTTGGAAAGTACAAGCTGTTTGCCAAGAAGAATTGGCCTATTATGCAGAAGATAAACCCCAATGCATATTAACTAAACTTGCTTAGCCATATTTGTTTATTTTGATGTGTTTAATGTAAAGCATATGTTGCCTTATCATGGTGATTCCTCCTGATAATGAGCCTGTTGTGAAGTCGAGGATGAATTTTGTCTGCTCAGGGAGAAATGGTGCGGGCTCAAGTGTGGAGGAGCAAGCCATCTTGTATTTGGAGGCCCTCGATCATTTGTTCAAGCGGGCTTCACTAAAATGACCACAACTTAGGCTAGACGACTATGTTTTGAGTGTGTGACCAGTCATAATGACTTGGGCTAGAAGACTTCGTTTCTATCAAGAGCCGTAGTTTTGGGTTGTCATTCTGGTCCAAAAACGACTTATTTTACGAGTTTTTTTTAACTTTTAATGTTATTTTGAGTTTTTGTTGGATTTTGTTTATGACCTAGTTTCTAGCCCATTTATGTTTGAGCCTCATTTGAATTCTGTCATACATTTTATATTTTTGTAAACATTGGAAGATGATTTGTTTTTTGAAGTTTATGAAAATAAATTTTCTCTCCATCACTAGTGTGTGTTAGTGTGTAAAATCCCTGATTATCGATATTATACGAGAATCAACGATAGTTAGAAGAATTGTTCCCCGTATTATTGGTCAATCAACATGTAACATCCGGCCTCATACATCACTAATATTGTCCACTTACCCACGAGTAGCTCACGAATTTGCATTGGTTGCCCAAGTGAAAATTTCCCAGGAAAGTCACCTATTCCTGGATTGTTGTCACCTGAGCACGCTTAACTGTGGAGTTCTCCTCTCATCCACAGCCAATACGCCCAAAATTTATTGATGATATTAGAGGTAAGACATTCCTTATGAACCAGAAATATCTTCTGTCCACGGCCGATGTAGGATTTGCCTAGAGTGTTACAAACACCCCCCCTTTTGGACTCATCATCTTCGATAAGGTTTGCCCCATCATTCCATTTATGGATGTGGGATTTGTCTAAAGCACCCCTCTGAACACCCCCGGGGACTCATCATTCTTTGATGAGCTTTGCTCCATCATCCCGAATGGCACAGTAGTGGCTCTGATACCATTTGTAACATCCAGGCTCACACACCACCAATATTGTCCGCTTTGCCCACGAGTAGCTCACGGATTTGCTTTTGGTTGCATAGGTGAAAACTTCCAGGAAACTTCTAGGGAGATCACACATCCCTGAATTGCTACTTAACTGTGAAGTTCTAATATTATACATAACCAATACGACCAAAACGCGTTGGTGATATTAGAAGCATGACATTCCTTATGAAACATGAATCTTTGCTGTACACGACCGATGTAAGATTTAACTAGAGTGTTACATAACATGTCCAATTGATTATCTTGTGTTTTATGTCTACATCACATCCATACGTGTTCTTTGTTTTTTTATGAGTATATCATGTGTGAAACAAAACCTAAGAGAGGAATATCTCAATCTGTATAGTTAAAAAAATCATATGGTTTGCAAAGAAAGAAAACAAAACAAGAAAATTATAACTAAGACATACGCCACAAAATACATTGTAAAATCTAAAAACCTATTTTTTATATTTTATTTTCTAAACTAACAATTTTAGATGTAATCCTTGTTAATGTCACAAGAGCGTCACAGGCTCATATTAACAAGATTAGACTTTTAAACTAGTCGTTTGAAAAATATATATGTTTGACTAAGAAGGTAACACATTGGTCTTTCGCGCCGCAATCAAAGACGGCGTCAACGACCTTCTAAAACCCACCACCCGACCCAACACGACTTTTTCCCAACCCGGATAAGTATCCGGGTACGGGTCGTCGTTCAACATCGGGTTGCGAACAAGTCAACCCATGTTCACCCTCACACACCCCCTTTTGCATATACATTTCAGAACTCTCTCCCCTTCATCAACCATCGAACCACCGGAGAACTAATTTCTACGATCTGCAGTTTCCTTAAACTTCGGGCCATATGTCGATGTCGGATTCGGATACATCGTCTCAAGGAGGCAGCGATTACAGAAACCTCAGGCAAATTACTCGTGATCGTAAGTTCCTTTTAGATGCCGATGGCATAGGTGATTGTGATTCCATAGGTGTAATCAAAGTTCAATTGTGCTTGTGATCGAGGTGATTAAGCGGTAGGGAAGATGTAGTGTGTGTTTTTTGGTTGAATTGATGATGTATGGAGGTTTTGGAGTCGTGTTTTTGAGTTTATATTAAATTATCGAATGATATAAGACGGTAGTTATGAGTTTTCACATATTAGTGGTGGCAAACTAGCTTAAACTTGTAGGTGCTTTGAAGTGCATGATGTGAATTGAGTGTTGGTTAATGGTTATGACTTGTGAGTTTTCGTTGGAGTGCACAATCTTCTGAATTGATCGCCACATAGTCATATTAATTTTGTCAGTTATGTATATATGTTGCTTATTTTTATCCATTTTTACTTTTGGCTTTGTTGTAGACCTGTTTTCTATGTTATTGGAACAACAAGAAGAAAAAAACACTAGAATGATAAGAATAAGCATTCTATCATAGACTAGTTATGGTAAGCAAACATTAAGTTTCAGATGGGACTGCTTAAGCCACTAGATAAGGATAGTTTGCCTTTTTAAAGTTGTCAAATATAGTTTGTAAGAGAGAATATAGGTGCTATTGTACTAAAACAGTAAAACAGTAAAACATATAGAATGAACAGGCAAAACCTTATTCTGACACATGTGATGGATTTTTGTCCATTTAGTTTATTTATATATCCCCAGACCCTGCTCTTGAGTGGGATATACTGGGTTTGTTTGTTTGTTTGTTTAGTTTATTTATATATGCAAAAACACAGGATTGCTAAAAAAAAGTCACTCCACCCCTAGTGCAAACCATCTTAGCTATTACCTGCAAACTTTATGTACAATATTGTAGCTTGTCTAACCAGAAATCATTGCAGTTTGTGTTCAAAACAGTAAATTACAAGATGAGTGTGCATTGGTTTGACATGAAAAACCACCAACTACATAAACTTGTGGATTCATATAGCCATCTGATTAATCATTTAAGTTCCAGTTTTCTACTTTCGTTCTGTCCCCTTGCATCAATTGGGTCATGGGTTTTTTGGTATTCATGCCATTTAGGTATGGCTACTTTGCTAGTTATAGAGAAATCAAACTGAGACCAACCATGAAATGAAATAAGGATGTCATATCTTTAGCTTTGGATGATTGGGGCGTATTTAGGTTGATCTGAACTGAGACATGATTCATGTAGCTAACCTATACATATCGTAGGAGTAACCGAGTAAGTCTATTTTACGACTGGAGCTCTATATAATTGTTTGAGTAGAAAAGAAAAATAAAAGAGAAAATAGCTTTGTAAAGTGTCAAGGATCATAGTTGCTCCCGAACTGAAAATTTGTGCTTTTTATAACAGTGAAGAGATTTCATGTACACCATTATTGGTTAGAAAATACGAACCAATAACAAGAATTTTTACATGAATAATAACGGAGTTGTCAACCAATGAAATAAAACATGTAAAATCGAATCAAACAATAATTTCTCTTCAAGTCCACTGATTGAAATATAGCTTCATTCCTAGATTTCCATACAACCACCGCACAACAAAAATAATACCCTTTATGATGTCCTTTTTCTACCATCTTTAATGAATCAATCCAATAGCATATAGACCAGGCTTATAATCAGCTGGAGGCTATAGCTTCAACCAAGCCAAAAGCGAATGCCAAATGGAACATGAACTAAAAATTTTGTTACATATCCAAGAAAGCACTTCCAGGATCCATCCATCTTATGAACAACTACCCTTTCGTATGCATTTTTTTATCACTCTTTATTTATGATTATGTTCCAAATGAAGTTTACTACTGCTTCATCTAAGTTGCAAATAGAGAAATTTATAAATACTTTCCAAACATGTTCATCATTTGCATGCCATATTCTCATCAATGTGAGATTGTGATCATGTGATCTGAGAACTGGGTAATGCTGAATGATATCACACCAAGTGAATCCTTAGAAAAGGAAAGGAAAGATATCTTGAGTGGTTTTAACATGATGGGTTTTAGCCTATTAAATTTAAGTTTTTTCTTTCTTTTTTCTTTTGGGGTGGGGGGGTTGTTTGCATGTGGCTAGTTCATCAATGGTTGAAGTAAGTACATTAAACATTCTTGAGCGATCTTCTTGACCGTTGATATATTTAACTTGGTTCTTCAATCTTGATCCGTCTCATTCATATTTTCTCTCATCTGTTTTTATTAGCAAACAGCAAACTTGCCAAGGATTGAATTCACTATTTCGAATTTATAAGTATGTATATCTCAAACTTACCATTAGTTGGCTTTGAACACACTCAACAGTCAGATTCACTAGCTTTATTTGATATAGAGGCAACAAGTTAGTTGTATATTGATTATGTGTAGATTTGATTTCAATACTAAATCTGTTGATTTAATAATTACTTCAACTTGCAGGATTATTGTATGAAATGCTCAGGTCGGCAAAAAGACCGGACTCAAAATCAAATTGGAAGGTATGCAACCTTGTTGTCATTGGTCTGGAAGTTTATGCCTTCTTATGGTTTGAGATATTATTCATTTGTGTTCTTTCTTGTTGAATCATCATTAATCTTATAATAGATCCACTCTTACTTTTTCATCATATTTTTCAGTCTCTGACACTTCTTTGATCAGGTGCTGATCATGGATAAAGTGACTGTTAAAATCATGTCATGTTCATGCAAGATGGCAGACATCACTGATGAAGGAGTTTCATGTAAGACATAAAAGGCCTGCATTAGAAAGTTTTAAATTCTTTGTTATTGACCTACAATATAAATGCATTATTGATTTTCACGTGTCTGACTATACTTTTATTTGGTTTTTAACATCCTCACCAATCTTTTCATTATGCTGAAACATATCTTTTCTACGACATTAAGTCAAAAGCTGATTTTGCACCATATTTGACTACCATTCTTGATTGGTGTTAATGAATAATAACTCACAATTATGTACATTTGGTTTTTCCTTTCTGTAGTGGTAGAAGATATAAACAAGAGAAGGCAACCACTGCCCACTATGGATGCAGTGTACTACATCCAGCCAACAATAGAGAAGTATATGAATTTCTCTGCCCTTGTTTTCCTTCTTTCGCACTCTTTGACAAACAATATATAATTTGAAGTAGTATATATGTAATGAATTAAGGCCTAACTTGTATGTTTTTCACTTTTTTAGACCTCATTGTAGTCTTTCCTTTTGCTTTTTCAAAAAGGTCCAAGAGCTTTCCTTACATCTCATGCTAAATCTCACTGCTAGCTCCTTGTATATGATACAACAGATTTGAAGTCAAATTCAACAATGTCACCACCAGCTCCTTGTCTACGTTACAAGTTACAAGAGAATTTACTTGCAAATTGGACAGGGTTATTATATTATTAGGAAACTATATTTAAGATCCCATTTTTTTTCACTTTTGTGAGTTTTCTCTAGAAATCTGATGTAAAATGCTACAACAGTATAACTTCATGGAAACACTCAACTTATGTGCAAAAATGAACAATGCTATTTTATTTGGGGTTGGTGATATTATATTTAACACCGTGTTCCCGAGTTATGTTTTATTTGGAAAGAATTGGAAGGACTTGAAAAGAAAGGAGAAGAAAAGTTGAATTTATTTTTCCTTTTTGGAGAGAAGAGAAAAGAACCATAAATGAAAATTCTATGTGTGCTTCTCTCAGAGACTTTCCTCCTAAATGTAGGAAGATTCATAGAAAAAGGAAAGGAAATGTCCAATAGTTTTTAAGTTACCATACAACCCGATTTAAGTTAAGATAATCTTAAACTTGAAGGTATATATTTGTAACATTTTTAGCTTGCTTTCCCTCCCAACTCATGCAAAAAAAGGAACTAAACACGACACTCTCTTTTCTTTTCCTCCCAACTTGAGAATGCACAAATAAGAATGATGTTATTTCTTATCCTTGTTATCTAAACACAGCATAACTATGTGTGTGTTCCTGACCCTTCACAAATCAAGTGAATAGACTAGGTTCTGTCATTGTTTGATTATGATGATAATAGGTACCAAAATCAGTATTCCTCCATTTTAATCATCTCTCCTTGTTTTTAATTCTGTTTTCACAATTGCTTTTGTCAAAATGCAGTGTCCGTATTCTCCTGTCTGACATGGCTGGAAGAACAGCTCTTTATAGAGAGTACGTGAGATATCAGTGGCCTTCTTTAGTTTTTCTGTTTTTTTATGTATCTCATCACCAAAATCTGGTATATACATCACATGGTTTAATATTTGCTTTCTTTCTCTTTTCAGTGCTTACGTCTTCTTCAGTTCTTCTGTTCCAAAAGAATTGGTGAATTTCATTAAAAAGGAGCAAGCTCTAAAATCTCGTTTACGTGCTATGAAAGAGGTTTAATTTTCTATTTTTATTTTTATATTATAATGGCTTTCATGGTTGTATTTACTTTGGAGAGGAATTTTGCAGATGAACTTGGAGTACTTCGCGATTGATAGCCAGGTAACACATGCTGCTAAACTAGAAAGAAACTAGTTACTTGCTATATGCACCTCTGTTTGTGCACTGTGCTTGTTATAATAGCAACACCCTAAGAGTCACTGCCTTCTTCTGAAAAGTGATATTTTTCCTGAGGCATATTTTTGTTGAAACCAAAGTGGTTGGTTAAAACTAAATTAGTATTACCGTGATGCTACTTTGTGGTTTTGACTAGTCTTTTTTTACAACAGTGTTTTATAACTGACAACACAATGGCTTTGGAGGAACTCTATGGGAATGAGGAAATGACACGAAAAGGAGATGAATGTTTAAATTTGATGGCAGATCGTATTGCAACTGTCTTTGCTTCATTATTGGTATGCTATCTTTCCTTTTATAATATATCAAGATTGAGGGTACCGAATAGGAGATACGAAACCAATTTCTTTTTCTAATTTTATATAAACGTTTCTCAGGAATTCCCGTATGTACGTTACCGTGCTGCCAAATCCCTTGATCCTACCACAATGACCACAATTTGTGATTTGATCCCTACAAAGCTCGCTGCTGCTGTTTGGAATTGTCTTATGAAGTATAAATCTCTCAAAAACTTCAATTTCCCTCAGACAGAGACATGTGATTTGCTCATCCTGGATAGATCAGTAGACCAGGTTTATATCTTAATCCGTAGGTTATAATTTCTTATAGCAGACTATTGTTTTAATTATGTCTTCTTCTAGATTGCTCCTATCATTCACGAATGGACATACGATGCTATGTGCCATGATTTACTTAATATGGATGGAAATAAATATGTTCATGAGGTTAGTCTATGGTTTCTTGGCAAAAAATTTCATCAGGATACGTCTTCCTTTTGCTATTATACATCAAGTAATTCTACTACTTAGGTTGCAAGCAAAACAGGTGGCCTTCCTGAAAAGAAAGAGGTCCTTCTAGAAGATCATGATCCTGTATGGCTTGAGATCCGCCATTCACATATAGCAGATGTATGTCTCATTGGTTTTTATTTCTTTAATAGTTCTGAGTGGATGCATGCAAATGGTTTCTTTAAAAATCTTTCCTTGGCAGGCTGGTGAACGGTTGCATAACAAGATGACAAGCTTTGTGTCAAAGAATAAAGCTGCACAAATGCATGGTTCAAGGTCTGTTTAATATTATGAGAAATCCTATTACTTATTGCTCCTGGAGTCAGGAGATAAAAATTTTTGGAATTTGAGTGACTAACTTCTCTTGTTATGACTTAACATATTACAATCCAGGTTTTTATTTAAAGCCCAATATTAACCTACCAACCTTTATCTAGGAAAATAAAAATAAATTAAACTACCTTAGGAAAGTTCTTAACTGCCATCTGCTTATGCAATTGCTCAGTCACCAGTTTTTTGAAACCAGAACCCCAGGAATTCCATTGTGAGTCTAGATACAGCTGGACTTGTCATTCAAATGTTTAAATAACTTGACTCATCAATTAGCACGAAATTCTACAACATACACAAACAAAAATGACCTGTTATGTTTAGGCATGCAATAAACTATGAAATGTTGATCAGAAATAAGCATTTGCATAAATGGACATTTGGGATTGGCCATGACTTAAAAGTGGAACTCTTTGGGTGGTTCTTATGTTTAGATAATCACATTGAAGCAAATAAAGTTCACTAGAGTATATGTGTGATATTTTTATGTTGTTTTCATCTATGGCCTTTGTAATGGTCTTCGTAAGGCTTCATTAATCATGCTACATCATTTAAGTTTCTAAGCTATTCCACTCTTATTATTGCTAGTTTGCTACAAACTTTAAAAGCTTAGCTTTTTGTGATCGGACCCTTGCATATTCTTCAATCAAAATCCTATATCTAGAATGTTAACATTCCCACAAAAAATAAACTGCTTTGTCAATCATAAAAATGTCTCAATAATTGTATAGACGGTGACGGAGCTTGAACCAAACCTTGGCGGGGCGGAGGCGAAAGTAAACTATTTTAAGGGGGGCGGACTCTATATTTAATAAAAAGTTTTCACTACCGGACCGAAAATTTACACTATCGAGCCAAAAATTTACACTACTGACGGAAAGAGGGGGGGGGGGAGGGGGGGGGGGCAAAGAAGCTTCGCCAATGTGTATAGATTTTTAATATTTTATCACAAATCTTATTCTTTTGTGTAGAGCTGCCGGCGATTTGTCTACTCGAGACTTGCAAAAGATGGTCCAAGCGTTGCCACAATATAGTGAACAAATGGACAAACTATCCCTCCATGTTGATGTAAGTTGACCATGTGGGGACTTGTATAAATTAAAATATATAATTCTATACATTCATGTTTACTAAGATATGCCACTTCGTATTTCTGTTTTCCAGTAGTTCTTGATTCATTACTCTCTCTTAAATTTGTCATGGTTCTCAAAATGTGCTTTTAATTTTGATAGCATCCAAGATTTTTATATAAGGAAGATAAAAAAAACTCTGTAATGCAATGTTGTAATTGTGTATGGATATGACTGATACAGATTGCTGAAAAGATCAACAAAATTATAAGGGAGACAGGACTTAAAGAAGTGGGACAGTTAGAACAAGACCTTGTATTTGGAGATGCAGGAACAAAGGAGGTTATTAACTTCCTTAGGACAAAACCGGTGAGTTATAAATGTTACCTTGTTAAATAAAAAACACCAACATCATCAATGATCTAAGCAAATTATGTATTTTTCTTCATGCAGGATGCTCCACGTGAAAGCAAATTGCGATTATTAATGATCTATGCTGCAACTCATCCAGATAAAGTTGAGAGTGACAAACTGGCAAAGTTAATGGAGGTAATAAGGCTTTATAATTGGTTTATTAGTTAACCTCCACCGCTAGAACCAACTCGGCTACACGAGGGGAGGCTTAACTTGTAAATTATATGCCTTTTGGAGCTCATATTTTTTTGTTTAATCTTTTTATTTTTTCATGTATGTTATCCAGTTAGCAGGACTTCCAGATGACGATAAGAATGCCGTATACAATATGAGATTTCTTGAGGGTTCATCAGATTCTAAAAAGAACTCACTCAGTGCATTCACTTTAAAATTTGATCCTCACAAGGTATAATAATATTTATAGCTCTACGCTGAATTCGTCAACTCTTTGTTCTGAACATGATCTCTTGTTATTAATTCAGAAGAAGCATGGGCTAAGAAAAGACCGTGCTGGTGAAGAATCAACTTGGCAGTTATCAAGGTTTTATCCTATGATCGAGGTATGAATTTCCTTAATTTTTCTTTAACCATTTTTATCCTATGACCGAGGTATGAATTTCCTCAATTTTTCTTCAACCATTTAGGCGAACTAACTCACACATCATCTTTCAGGACCTAATTGAAAAGCTTTGCAAAAACGAACTGCCAAAGAATGATTACCCCTGCATGAATGATCCAAGTCCCACTTTTCATGGGAGATCACAGTCTGAGTCAGCACCTCCCCCTGCTCATTCAATGAGATCAAGACGAACAGCAACGTGGGCCAGGCCTCGAGATTCTGAAGATGGGTATTCAAGGTCTGCCACATTTGTTACTATTTTCCCAAAATTAATAGTTTCATTTTCATAGTTACTTAATGAAATAAATCCTGCATTCTTTCTTTGTCTTTGTTGCAGTGATTCCGCTCTGAGGCACGCATCTAGTGATTTTAAGAAAATGGGTCGACGTGTTTTTGTATTTATTGTTGGCGGTGCAACTAGATCAGAGGTAATTATTTTCTAGTTTTAAAATCGTCGGTTTTATGATAAACAGAAGATAAAGAAATCTTACATTAAACCCTGTTGCTCTCAGCTACGAGTTTGTCACAAGCTGACAGATAAATTGAAGAGAGAAATCGTTCTAGGTTCATCTAGTCTTGATGATCCTCCACAGTTCATTACGGTAACTTCTCTATATGCAAATTAAAAGTTTTTAAAAATATTTTCAGACTATCATGAAAGTTTTCTTTCTTTCTTTTTGTTTGTTTGATGATTAGTGTTTTATGTTGAATTTGCAGAAAATGAAGCTGCTGACTTCAAATGAACTCTCATTGGACGATCTTGAAATTTAAGGATGCATTTGTGGTTGCATGTTTTCTGTTTGTAATCATATATGTATATCGGTCTCTGATTTATTCGGCAATTGATGTAAAACCATTCATTTTGGTTTCTTCAAATAACTTTTTTAAAAGATATTGTATATTTAGAAGAAAAGAAATATTAAATCTATTATATTTTTTGGTTTGCTTTTTAAACTAATGGAATCTCTTTTAGAAACCTGTATAAGAATTGGCGCACAACATAAAAACTAATACTTTTTCTTTTTCCTCAATTTCCCTATATGTTTAAAAACAAAGGTGAAGAAGCAGTTAATTTTCAAGTGTTTAGGTTTTGACCATTTGATTTAACATCTTTTACACTTTTGGTCCTCAATGTGAGATAGAAATAGATAGATTGGAGATACAGACAGAGAAAGAGTGCTGTCGTGTTTGATGTTGCTAGAGACAGCGGAGGCATGGGGCCCTCCGACCGTGCCACCGCCGTCGCACGATCATCTCCGGCTTCCTTTGGGGTTGCTCTCCGATGATGGCCAGTTGCGAGAGGGGTTGGGAGGTTGAGGGGAGGTGCTTGATTTGGGACGCCGCAGGCGCGCAGGCGTGCCACCGTCGAAGCGCCACCGCCTCCGGCTTCCTTTTGGGTTGCGTTCCGACGATTAACAGTGACAAAGGGGTATTTCCATCATTTTGGGTTTTCCTGAGAGCGTCAGGCGATGGTTGTCGACCTTCGTGATGGCGGCTGTGACCTTGGAGATGGCCGCCGCTCAGCCTCCTATTTTCGGTCGAGGTAGGGCTAGCGGTCGTTTTCTTGCCGGTCAGATGTCAATGGTGAACGTTGAACGACCGTGGTGGCCCCTATTTCACCGTCTCTCTCTCTCTCTCTGATTCCCTTTTTTTCAGATTGAAACATTAGGGTTTTCTGATTCAAGGGTTTTGAATTTGCTTTCATCTGCTGTTTTTATTTGTTGAGTGAATTTATGTTGAATTTTTTTCTTTGATTAATGGATGGTTAAGAATCACAGCTGCACATTTGATGCTTGGTTTTACCATGTTGTTGAGTTAACACTGTTCTTATGAAGATCAGTATGTTGACATGGTGTTGTTGTCATGCTTCTGTCGGAAACATTATTGTCTTATCGGTGATGCCACTTCGATTTCAAGTTTCCCTATATGTTTAAAAACAAAGGTGAAGAAGCAGTTAATTTTCAAGTGTTTAGGTTTTGACCACTTGATTTAACATCTTTTACACTTTTGGTCCTCAATATGAGATAGAAATAGACAGATTGGAGATACAGACATAGAAAGAGTGTTGTCGTGTTTGATGTTGCTGGAGATAGCGGAGGCATGGGGCCCTCCGACCGTACCACCGTCGTCGCACGATCATCTCCGGCTTCCTTCGGGGTTGCTCTCTGATGATGGCCAGTGGCGAGAGGGGTTGGGAGGTTGAGGGGAGGTGCTTGATTTGGGACGCCGCAGGCGCGCAGGCGTGCCACCGTCGTAGCGCCACCGCCTCCGGCTTCCTTTTGGGTTGCGTTCTGACGATTAACAGTGATAAAGGGGTATTTCCATCATTTTGGGTTTTCCTGAGAGCGTCAGGCGATGGTTGTCGACCTTCGTGATGGAGGCGGTGACCTTGGAGATGGCCGCCGCTCAGCCTTCTATTTTCGGTCGAGGTAGGGCTAGCGGTCATTTTCTTGCCGGTCAGGTGTCAATGGTGAACGTTGAACGACCGTGGTGGCCCCTATTTCACCGTCTCTCTCTCTCTGATTCCCTTTTTTTCAGATTGAAACATTAGGGTTTTCTGATTCAAGGGTTTTGAATTTGCTTTCATCTGCTGTTTTTATTTGTTGAGTGGATTTATGTTGAATTTTTTTCTTTGATTAATGGATGGTTAAGAATCACAGCTGCACATTTGATGTTTGGTCTTACCATGTTGTTGAGTTAACACTATTCTTATGAAGATCAGTATGTTGACATGGTGTTGTTGTCATGCTTCTGTCGGTAACATTGTTGTCTTATCGGTGATGCCACTTCGATTTCAAGTCGATGATGATGATAAAATCATGTTCATCTGAGACGTTTATAGATCTTATGATGTTAGTTTTATTACTCAATTGACATCTAATACAATGACGGGCTGTGATGATAACTAGCAATGGTCTCGGTTGTTTTGGCATGGCAGACAAATATGGTCGGTCAGCAACCACAACTGAAAGCTTAATCTGAGCCCAATCCATCACACGTGCAACGTGCGTAATCGCCGGACGTCTCTGATGACGGCCTATGGTGGCCTGTCCGATCTGATCTGTTATTTGTGGTTACTTTTCGAGTGTTTCAGATCTAAATCGTATATTTTGTTTTGTGATGATGCTGATGGTTGTTGTCGTCGCTGGTTTCCGTCTGACCTTTGGTTTCTAAAAAGAGGTGGTCTGTCTAGCGGTGGCAGCATGGTGGCGGTGGCCAATCCGGCTTCGCCGCCTTGCCCTCCGATCAGAGGATGCCAGTGTTTGATGTTACCGCAAGTAGCCTTTGGCACGTCTGTGTTATCGCCCTCTAGGGCTACGCTCTCAGGTTCTTTGATCAAGATTGTTTCATGTCTTCCATTGTTTAGATCTGGTGTGATGTCGGTGATGACGAAAATGTGTTCCTCTGAGACAGCCTTGGGTTTCCACGCGCAACGCGCGTGCTGGGAAAACTGCTAGTTACATTTAAAATGATATATAGTTTTTGCTATTAATATAATGCTAGGGTTATTGCAAAAATAATATTTAATCTAAAAACTCTAAAAAGAATTGTGAGTTTGACACGGGTTGTTTTATTGCTTTGAAGATGATGACATTTTGGTAATTGTGTTATATACGTTGTGTCTAATACTTTTATTATATCAAATACTAGTTTATTATGTTATATATTTTTCATCATTTGTTATCTGTATTAATCATTATGTTTTATGTTTTAGATCATTTTATATTATTTTTGTTATTATTTTTATGAATTATATAAACTTGTTATGTGTCATTGTGTTTTACAATAGAACAGAATTATATTATTTTACCAATATATTTTTCAAAACACTTTGTGTTTAAGTTAATACAATAAGGATTAAAAAACATAATAAGACATTTTATTATTGTGTTTTGTATTTTATATAATTTTGTGTTATTTTGTAATTATTTTTTATTAATTAGTTGTTAATTTATCATTATGTTTTACATATTAGAAATACACAATAGTATTCTTTTATATTATATATATTTTAGAATTCATTACTTTAAAAAGACATAATAACTAACAAAAAGCCACAATAAACTTCACTAAAAATACAATGACGAGCACAACTCATATGAGCTTAAAAACATACTTTTTTTTATCTTTTTATATAACGATATTATATTTGTTTTAAATATAAAATACGCTCGTTTTTATGGGGTAATTCTTATAAAAATATAAGGTCGTATATAAAAGTTGGGAGAATTTAAAAAGTTAACAAAAGTGCTTATGCCCAAAATACTACTCTAACTATTTTTTTCCTACATCTTGTTATCAAATATTTATTAAAAATATTGATAGCTAAAATCACTTTTTACACTTATTAAATTAAAGTTTTATTTTTATTTAAACCATTCTCTTAATATCAATCTAAATAAAAAAAAAGAAATATTTGAATATCAATCTCATTATTGATATCATCGATTGTTGTTGACCCTTCAGCACATCATTGTACAATACTATCGTGTATTACGTTGATGGCAACTAGTTGGTGAGAAACTCCCGGCTGATGGGCTTGTGAAATGAGAGAAACGACAAAGACCAACTAAATTAAGCTTTTAATTCTAAATTCTACATGTGTTTACTTTTATTTCCATATAAATTTGAGGAAACTTAATAACCAAGTTTCTTACTTTTATTTCCATACATGTCTATTTAAAGTCTTATAAAATCTTTTCTCCTTTAAAGTCACTCAATTAGATACTACAATTCTACATAAATTTTACATAAATGTTTAAAATTGTTAAAACTAAGTGAGACATATTAAAGACATATAACCTTGCTTCTAGTAAGTTATAACTTTTTCCAACTAATTGAAGTCGGAGTTATAGTGAAGGAAAAAAATCACTACATAATAACCAAGTTTCCACTTTTAAAATTTCTATAAAATTTTTAAGTTCATATACGATTCAAACAAATAATGAAATTTAAAGAGAAAAAAATAACTTTAAATGAATTCAATGTAACACTTGGAAAATTAACTATATACTTTTTGTCTAACCATATATTTTTGTATTACTTATATTTTTCATGCCGGATTTTATATAAGAAACAAGAGAAACATCACATAATACTGATTTGTTTTTATAAAAACTATGAAAAAGTATATAGTTTAAATACTTTTTAAAATATAAAATATTTTAATATCCAAACATATTGTACCCATCCATATTCTTTGATGTGATAAATATTCCATCAAAATTTAGTATGTATATATATTATTGATTTATGCAATTTATAGCACGTAAAAGTAAGTTTTGGTTTTGGTTTAGATAAATCAAAGTAGTGCATGGTTGATACATGATTCCAAATTACCGGCCATGCCTTGTAGATACATTAACTTATTGCCTTCACTTATGGATTCTATCATAAAAATCCACTTGTTTTTTTAAACAACATAAAAATCGACTGTGTGCATCACAAGTCTATACGAATCAGATGAAAAACCATATTTTTACCTAAAATTTCACAAAACAAGCTCTCTCCATCTCACGCCCTAAGAATCTTCTAGAAAGTTACAAAATAAAAATATTTTTTTTACATGAGGTAAGTAACATTGTAAGAGTACTATTATCTAGAATTGAATTGATTTGTTTTGAAAAAGAGAAAAAAGATATTACCAAAAGAAAACCATTGGTATAAGCATGAAAATAGACCATCCAAGGAGGAGACAATATTAGCTGGCTAGCTTGGAATAGAATAGCAACCAAACTAAACCACAGGGTAACAAAGAAAGCCACTACAACTACAAAGTAAGCATGTACAATTATTTTGATTCCAAATACATCACATTTCTATCTTTTATTATTGCTGGTGGCCCGGCCCATTCATCCGTACAATTTTGTGGGCCATTTTTTCGTAAAGTTAGACTACTCAACTATTCTTGCTTTGTTTCCTTTCCTTTTGTATTTGCCATTTTCAATTTCTTTTTTCTAGTACTACTACTTCATGGGTAATTAATATCAATGGCGTTGGGCCCATTATCAAATTGGTACCAAATGTGTACCATAGATTGTATTCTTGACTTTTTCAATAGTGAAATCGATCATTCATTGTAATTGTACACCCAAAGGGTTGGACCAATTAAGGTTGAGTACATTGACCATACCACCATGACCCATTTCATACGCTTGTTAGATGAGACATGTGATACCCTTGTGTTAGAAAGATCCAACGGCAGAACTAACAGATGCCGAGTGGTCCGTTGATCCTTTGCGTGGATGGAAATTTCTATTCGTAACTGCACTCAATGTTACGGTATTTTATAAATTGTATACAAAATGTATATGGTTGCAACTATCAATATAGTTGTGCTTGTAATAAGAGTGAGTTCATTAATATTAAGCATTGTGTGTTATCCTCCGACTAAACTACTTTCATGGTAATATTTATGTTTTTAGACTATTGAGGGCTTCATTAAAATTCTATGGCTAAATACTAAGCTAGACGTACAAGCCAAAGAATTGAGAATTATACTCTTGAGGTTACAAGCCAAAACACAAAATTCAAAAAATTTAAAGGTTACAAGCTAAAACGCACATATTAGAGAATTTAAGTTACATTGGATTCAATATTTATAACTATCTCAAAGACGTCAACAATTCTTAAAACAAACTACTAAACTACTGGTGATGTATAGAATGTAGTAAAAGTAAGAGGTACGTCTATCACAATCTTGTAAGTTGTAAGTATACTTTAACATTCTCTCACGATCTAAATTTAAAATTTTGAACATAGCAAACTCAAATTTGAGATAAAACCATGTCTTGAAAAAACTAAAATTATTTCTCAAATTATGTATCATGATAAAACATTAAGATAACTCTAGAACATGTGGCTCTAAATTATGTGGCTTTAGCATTGTCATGCTATAGTATAGATGGACACAGGACACAAAAAGGATATACACAATACAAATCTAATGGTTGGTGAGATTATTTTGTATCTATGAAAATCTTGCAATAATTATTACACCTACTTTATCTTTAATCTAAAACAATAACAAAAGATAACTGGTGAAACTCTTAAATCATTTTTTAGATATATAATTCTAAATACTTTTATAGATAAAGTTGAACAAGCAGTCGGCCAAATAAGTTCATATTTTTAATATTTTAACGAGCAAAATTGAAATTAGACAGGTACAATTGTTTTGTATTTTATTTTTTGCTATTTTTCGATTAAGAAACTTATTATATATAAATTAAATCGCTGCAAACATAAAACTAAAAAGATAAGTTGGTGCGCTGGTAATTTGTTTTCAACTTACCTAGCTTTGAGTCCAGCTCAGGCATTTTTCTTAGTTATAGGTTGTTTACTTTTTTTCAGTATTTATATATTCTTTTTTACTTTTTTTTATTTCTTTTATTTTTCTATTATGTAAATGAAAATATCATATTTATGTTTAGGTTTTTTTTATTTCAATTAATATATAATTGCAAGTTTATATCAGTTATATAATTTACTGTTTTTACCCACACTAGCGTTATATATTTTTAAAATTTCTAATATAATGTTATAACATCCTTATTGACTATGTAAAATTGTTTGTCACATATCTATGAAACCACCCGACAAGCGCAAACATACACGCATAATGACCTCCTATGCGTAGCCGTACCCGCGACAAAACGCGGGGTACCTACTAGTTCCGTAACAAATATTAGATAACTTGCTTTTCATAACAAATATTCTACTTTCTACTAAAAGTATTTGAAAATTAATTGGATTGTAGATTATATAGAGATGTTCCTTCATGGACTGTATAACACCAAACAAATAATATGTATGTAAACTAGTTAAGAAAACGTCAAACTAAGTAGTCGGATTTTGTCCAAAATAATATAATAATATTATTGTCAGTCTTTTGTTTTTTTATTTCTTTTAAATTTTATTATAACGTCAGCGTGCACTGTTATTAATTTATTTAGGATTATTTGGTTTTTCGTACGTAGTTTAGAATTATTATATCAAACAAGTGAACAACTCTACTGAATAATTTTGTCATGTTTTTAAAACTCTAATTGTTTATTTCCCTTACCCCACCCTCTTTATCCACCATTCGTTGCTTACTTCTCATCATTTCACTCACCAATTACATTATAAAAATGTTTATACTTTTAAATTCTTTGACATATATTTTCTTTTTGCAAAAAAGTAAAAAACTTTACGTAACTTGAAACAATGTTGATTTGCTTGGTATAAAAGTAAAATCATGTGTATCTTTGAACTGAAGTGGCTAGG
Organism: Flaveria linearis; assembly: GCA_024085815.1. Lineage (NCBI taxonomy): Eukaryota > Viridiplantae > Streptophyta > Magnoliopsida > Asterales > Asteraceae > Flaveria > Flaveria linearis. The sequence goes on from CM044012.1 coordinate 54,720,225, forward strand.
GTTATGAATTATGACCATGTTAAAAATATAAAACAAAGGTTATATCGGATAATGTTTAACATTTAGACGTTAACTAAAGTTTTAGAATTTTAGAGTTTTGTATATTATATTTATTCGAAAGAAATATATCTTTTAAGTGTTTTAATCTAGAAATGAAATTAGGCTTAATATCGGATAATATTTGAATATATTTTGTATATATTCTTTGTAATAAATATCGTTACGATAACGTATTATCCGATAGAAATTTATTAATCTAAACTAATTGTGTAAGTATATTTTATAATGAATTATGTTTGTAAATAATTGTGAAATTATAAGATGTATAATTCCTACAATTTCCATGATTATTTCGTAATTAAACGTGATATAATGTCCATTTTTTTATAAAATAATTATTTATAATATTTATAAATTATATTTTATAAATATTATTAAGGTTTTTTTAAACCAAATAAATTTACAGAAAATATTTATGTAACATTTTAAATAAGGAATGTTTTTAAAACTTATTTTTATAATTTTAGGAATTTTTATATATTTTATTAAAGCTTGAAAAGCATTAAAAAATAGTTAAAGGTAGCCGGGTTCGAACCCGGGACCTCCAACTCACACACCCACAAGCTTACCAGTGAACCAAGGCATCCAGCCGCGCTCAAACCCCGTTTCAAATTCTTTTAAACACTGATTCAGAAACTCCCCCAAATCAATATAAACCCTAATTTGATTTCCCCCCAATTGAACCCCGATTCGATGTTATTACCCATCGAGTTTATGGGGCTTTTGTTCCCCTTGTAAAATCGAGCAGATGGGTGTTTTCAATTACCTGATTGGGTATTTAATTTGACAGGAACAGATGAAGAACAGTTCGCAGTTGTTTTGAAACCAAATGATGATCAAACCTCGATGGAAATCAAATTAACTTTGCAGATAGTTTCTATTGATGATAATGGTCAAAAGCCCTCTGTTAATTTGGGTTTAGAAGATTCGAAAGATGGTGTTCATTAGAGTTGCAGGTCGCGATGAAGATGATGATTGATTTTTGTGTTTGTGTTTGTTTTTGGTGAAATTGGCATCTGAATTCGATTAGGTGTTTATAAATGATCGTGTTGGTAGCTTTAATTTGTTTATTATTGTTGTTTGAGTGTATTTTTGAGCTGTATCGAATCCGAGATAAAAGTGAAGATTAAAGCCGTTTGTTTGACTAATTCAACATGTTTTATGTTGGAATTCAATCCGAATTGAATCCAAGGAAGCTTTCGGTGAGATTGTGGGTTCAAAATCGAATAATTTGGTTGTTTTGGTCGGGAATTCAGTGGCATTCGATGTGGGAGCTTTGGATCCGATTATTTCGAAGGTTAAGCGTATTTAACGGGTGCATTGGGTTCGAAGCTAGTCCACGAACGCATTAGAACCGGTTTCGGGGTTTAAAATCATGTAATTTGAGTGTTTTAACCTCCGCCAGAGATCGGCCGGAGGTGGCCGGAACAGTGTGGCCGGATTTACGGGGAAGGGGGGGTTGGGTTTTAAAAAGTTTCACTTTGGTCCCTGCGGTTTTGTTTTCTTTATTTTATGCATAAAACTTCTTTTGAAGTTTGATAAATGACCAAACACCCCCTAGACTTTGTTATTATCATTTTATTTTTATTATTCTTGCTATCATTATTATTATTATTATTATTATCATTATTATTGTTATTTATATTATTATTATTATTATTATTATTATTATTATTATTGTTATTATTATTATTATTATTGTTAACGCGCCGTAAAATTACGAGATGTTACATTATATTTTATAAATGCATCTTCATAGTTTTAGAACTTTTATACATGCTTTTACTTTTATAAATAGTTGATAATAGTACAAATAATTACAATGTTTTATATTTTATACAGTCAAAATCTTAGGGTTTTTACATTTTTCTCTAATCTTCTTATTTCTTTTTGCTGCTTTGCGAGCTAGATCTTGGTCGGTTATCGGTTTTTATTTTCCGTTGCTCTCTTGTGCCTGACTTTCTTCCTCTCTTTCTCCCTCTCACATTATACATGTAAGATCATGTTTTATTTGTTTTTCATCTCATCGCCTTCACAATCATAGTTCATACCACCACACTTTTAGCTCTTGTTACTATAGCTCTGTCGTAGGGCCTTGTGGCCGTCACCACTAGCTATGGCCTTAGCTCGGTTTTAACTCTTTATCTCCATGAAGTTTTTTTTACATTTTAAGCTTTATGGCCAGTCTTCTTTTATGACTTTATGTTATTCTTATACAACCATTTTCATTGTTTTTGTATGACAGCCTTATTATGTCGTAGGGGCGATGAGCGTTCGTTTTGGGAGAAGTCTGGTATGAATGACGTAGATTACAATTTACAACAATCAAATAAAAAAGCCAGTAGTATAAGTTTATTCACTTGAAACCAACAACAAAACCTTTTCTTATAAGATAAAGTATTATGAAAAGTATATATATGAAATAGAAGCCAAGGAATATCCATGCTATCAGTTTAATTATTACATATAACTTAATTAAACACCACTTTAATTTAGTACCAAATGTAGGAAATGGTATGTCAGCCTTTTAATTATTGGTATTACATATAGGTTGCTTTATTACAAAAGTAGAACTGTCATATACCACCCATCCTTTCTCACTTACTCTTTTCTAATCATCAATTTGGTCTTTTTCTAACAGAGTGTGTGCATGTATGTATGCATATGCATGCGTGTATATATGTATGCATACATATGTATATGTATGCATGTGTGTATATATATGTATATGTATGTGAGTGTTTTTTATATATTTAATATTGAAATTATACTTTAGAGTTTTATAAATAAAAATTCCATATTTTATAAGAAAGGGACTACAGTACGTCAATCATGGTATATTAAGTAAAGTTCAGTATTGACTGGAATACTTATTATTAAATACATTAATTTTACTGTTTGATGATTTGAAATGATGATAAAATCAGACATAAAATATCCTTTAATTGACAACTGATAATAACATATAAATAAGTTTAATAGCATAATTTAACTTTTTAAAAAGCGGGACTCTAGAAACCTAGACAACACGCTTTTTTAGAAAATTTTGAGGGTTGCCAGGAGGTTTCTAAAATCAAGAATTTATACAAGCTTTCTAGTGTATAAAGTGAATTTAGCTTAAACACTTCTATAAATGGTTAAATTTATATTTCTTAGGAAACATGCCTAATCTAAATTAGGGTTATTTAAAAACCGTCTCTATGTTCATACAATTGGATAATGAAAAGATACACCATGCAAGATGAATATTTATTTTTATTTGTTAATAAAATCCATTTCTGCCTCCAAGGCTATATCGTGGTGTATTGTTGTGTACCCTCCAATCAATTGATTGCATGTTTAAATTTTGTATAGTATAGATATGATGATTTTAATCTTCCTACTCTAATAAAAAGGTATCTGGGATGACACGTGTCAACACCACAATCATTCTCACCAAAATTTTTCTGCATCTCTCTCCTATTAAATAATTACCTTAATTACTAATAATACTATTTAACACTTTTTTAGATTTAATAAATTAATAAAGAGATCTATTTATTAATATTATTTCTAAATAAACATTTTTTTATAAAATAATAAATTTATTTAAAGCATAAGACTTTTTAAAAAAATACAAACTATTTAAAATTGGTATTTTTAAAAAGTTATTTTTTAAAACCAAAAATAATTAAATTTAAGGGTTATAATAAGAAATTTTTTAAAAATGACATTTTTATACGGTTTGTTTTAGAACAAAACGTTTATTTTTTTTTGAAAAAAAATAAAGTTTTAAAAAGTTGATATCACTATTTTATAACTTATAGTCATTTCTAATACATAATTTCAATGATATTATATCTTAAAATATTATTTTATAATTAATAAATTTTGTTATATTAATTTTTTATTTTTTCAACCCGTGTAACACGCGGGTTACTATAGCTAGTTTGTAATAAATTAGTATAATGGCTCATCTATCTTTATAAATTTATAGTGTTGTTGCCGTTTAGACGATAGCTAGTTAATGTTTAGCCATCTAAAAGTTAAAACGCATAAAAAACGAAAAGTAAATGATCGAAAATTAGAGTTGTTCGCCACCTCAATACGTATTTTTAAGTATCATGAATAAACATTTCCGTAATCAATATCAAATCACCAACATGAAATATTATTTTCATATAAAATCATAAAAGTGATCAACTAATTGTATTTTAATTTGGAGTCGTCTGCCACCTCAATACATATTGTGAAGTATCATGATTCATGAAACACGCGCGTTTTTTAGGTGATATCAAATTAACGACATAAAAATACTGTTTTCATTATAAATTTTTATAACCAGCACTAATTCTTGGTTATTGTTTTAACAATGACTTTATCCTTAAGTTAAATGATAGAGATATTTTTATTATACAATTAAGCAATGGATGGTTGAATGAAAATATACATAAAGAAAAGCATTTAGGTGGAATAAAACTTGAAACATAATTCTTAAATTCTTAAAAGCGTATATAAAATTAATATAAGAAGTATCATTGTACCTAAGTTAGGTATCGATCAATATTCCAGCATACATCCATGAATAACTATTTGTCTAATACACAATACTTTTCCTTGTAAAATATAGAAACGCATATGTTATCTATCGTTGAGTAACATTTATTTATCTTTTGAAAACATATTATAGTAGGTGAACATAAGAAGAGGAAAAGAAAAGTAAACAAATATTCACATGTTAGGGTGACATTACCATAAATTTGGTCTAAATAGGTACATTTTTCTATCAACTCGAAAAGGCATAGTAATTATAAGATCATCTTATTATGAAAATACACTAGGAATGTAAATAATGTAATTATATAATATGTATAGTTAAACACGATGTGATAACTGTTGCGAAAATTTGTTTTCCTTTATACATATAAGAACAGTAATATTTATTACATGTGATTCGAGTTACATTAGCGATACAAATAAACTGATAAGAATTTGGCTAAGGCACGTATTTTATACGCTTCCCTTAAAACAGATTTCGGGTCACACACACAGGAAACCCGTCTGTCTCCCAGGGTACAATAGCCGTAGCAGATTGCAATGCCGAAGTTAACCACAACCTGAAAATGATACCTGTATACAAGCTTAACGAAGAGATATAAGAGTAGAATTTATCAACAAGATGCAAAGATCAAAACCGAAGCAGGAGCAGGAGCAAGCTTTGAAGCAAATGTGCTGCTGTGCGTTTTTCTTGGTGTGTTTTGAGGCTGCAAATGTGCAGCTATTTATAGCACAATTCTGGCCACCACCCTAGAATTGTATATTCATGCAGGCCCATGCATGAGTCAGCCAGCACCCAACCTGCTACACTATGAGTCCCTACATGACTCATGCTGCACCCAACCTGCTGCACTCAGCCAGTTTCTGGAAGCCACACTTTACCTGCTGCACTCAGCCAGTTTCTGGAAGCCACACTTTACCTGCTGCACTCAGCCAGTTTCTGGAAGCCACATTTTTTAACCAGCTGTTTGACCCTTACGTAGCTCATGTCAAAAACATAAAGGCGGCTCTCAAGCGGCTCGCGGCGATGCGAGCGTGCGAAGTGCAAAGTGCGCCATCAATACGCCACAAACGCCCACGCCCACGCCCACGCCCACGGGCTCGGGCTCGGGCTCGGACGGCGAGGGCCATCCGAGCCTAGATAGATGTACTAGGAGGATACCCAAGTGTAGAAAATATTTGCTTATAAGGCACCTCATAGTTTACCATTCCACCAATGTGGGACAATCCAACTCATGGTTTATTACTTCACTTAAGTAAGACAATGCATCTCATGTTCCACCCCACCACCAATGTGGGACAATGGAACTTATGTTTTATCCCATCACCAATGTGGGATAATTCTTACAACTCTAAATTTTATATAACCATTGAGTTCTTCATTCACTTATAACTTTTATATATATATAATATATATATATATAATTTCTAACAATTCCCCACATGAATGAAACTCAATATATATATTTCAAATAACATTTTCAACAGTCAAGTATTGCAGGAATAGTAGGTGTGACCTTTGAACTTTCTTTTGTAAAGTGTACTTGGTCTCCTAGTAATTGGTAGATTCGGTGTCTTTGAACCAATTACCCTTTACGTAGACATTATTACACTTCACACAATACTTTCCCTAGTTTGGTTAACTTCTCATAGTTGTGTCCATTATGGTCATGGAACACTAACCTGGTTCTGCGAGAGCTCTAAGAATTGCGCACCCAACAATTCTATTCGAAGCGACCCCACTTCTCTCTTCGCATAGGTGATTTTCACGAAATCATTAAAACTATGAGCTTATCCTACTTTGTCACTATCTAATATAGGAATGGACTAGGAAGTATTCAACTCCCTTTAATAGTTTAGGGAATCCTCCCCATAGTGACCACAATTTGTATAATTAGGTTGTCCTATTGATCCTAGTTCATGGGATCTCCAATCAACTAGGATAGGTTTTCCTTCATACAATTATTCCATGGGCTTTAGTCCCATTCCTTTGGACGACTTATATACTAACTCTCTGCTTAAACCTTTCGTAAGCGGATCCGCAATGTTATCCTTTGACTTCACATAGTCAATTGTGATAACTCCTGTTGAGAGTAGTTGTCGTATCGTATTATGCCTGCGACGTATATGTCTTGATTTGCCATTATACATTGCACTTTGAGCTCTTCCAATTGCTGACTGGCAATCACAATGTATACAAATGGCAGTCACAGGCTTTGGCCATCTTGGAACATATTCCAAGAAATGACGCAGCCACTCAGCTTCTTCTCCAGCTTTGTCTAATGCTATGAATTCAGATTCCATAGTGGATCTAGCTATAACAGTTTGTTTAGATGACTTCCAAGATATAGCAGCCCCACCAAGGGTAAAAACATATCCACTCGTGGATTTTGAATCTTTAATATCGGATATCCAATTTGCATCACTGTATCCTTCAACAACAGCTGGATCATGGCCATAGTGCAATCCATAACTACGTGTGTATCTCACGTATCTTAACAACCGTGTCATGCTTTTCCAATGTTCAAAACTTGGATTGCTAGTATACCTACTTAATCTGCTTACAGCATAAGCTAAATCAGGTCTGGTACATGTCATCAGATACATTAGACTGCCAATGACCCTTGAGTACTCCAACTGATTAACCCCTTCACCTCGGTTCTTTGATAGATGGTGAGAAGTATCAATAGGAGTTTGGGAGACACTCGTGTCATCTTTACTAAACTTCTCAAGGATCTTGTCCACATAATGAGATTGACTTAAAACAAGACCAGTTTGAGTTCTAATGATTTTCATACCAAGAATTACATCAGCCAAACCCATGTCTTTCATGTCAAATCTCGCTTTCAACATGTCTTTTGTAGATCTTATCATCTTATCATTACTTCCAACAATAAGTATGTCATCTACATAAAGACATAAGATCACATAACCACTTTGTGTGTCTTTCACATAACAACACTTGTCACATTCATTAATTTTGAAGCCATTTTCAAGTATGACATTGTCAAACTTTTGGTGCCATTGTTTTGGAGCTTGCTTCAATCCATATAGAGATTTCACAAGTTTGCAAACTTTACCTTCCTGGCCAGGAACAGAGAAACCCTCAGGTTGCTCCATATAAATCTCTTCTTCTAAATCTCCATTTAGAAACGCGGTTTTTACATCCATTTGATGTACTTCTAAATTTCTCAATGCCGCTATTGCAAGCACCAACCTCACAGAGGTTATTCTTGTTACAGGCGAGTAAGTGTCAAAATAGTCTAGACCTTCTTTTTGTCTATACCCTTTGATCACTAACCTTGCCTTGTATTTGTCAATGGTGCCATCTGACTTCATTTTTCTCTTGAATATCCAGCGATATCCAAGTGGTTTACAACCTCGTGGAAGATCTACTAGTTCCCAAGTATGATTCTGCAGGATAGAATCAATTTCACTTTTAATAGCTTCTTTCCATTGAGGTCCTTCTGTAGAGGTGATAGCTTCTTGATATGTTTGGGGCTCACCCTCAATCATATAAGTAAGAAAATCAGGCCCAAAAGATTTCTCAATTCTTGGCCTTTTACTTCTTCTCAGCTCTACCCCATCATCATCTGATTGTTTCAGAACCTTATCTTGAACAATCTCATCAAATGGTGAAGATCTTTTATGTTGTTTTTCCAAACATGACATCTTCAAAGAATGAAGCATTCCTTGATTCAATTATAGTATTCTTTTGTATTTCTGGATTCTCAGACTTGAAAACAAGAAACCGATAAGCACTACTATTCTGGGCATAACCTATGAATACACAATCCACAGTTTTCGGTCCTATTCTTTGAACCTTTGGTGGAGGTATTACCACTTTGGCTAAACATCCCCACACTTTCAAGTATTTGTAAGACGGTTTTCTTCCCGTCCATAATTGATAAGGAGTTACGTCCTTTTTCTTAAAGGGTATCTTATTTAAAAGATATGAAGCTGACAATACAGCTTCTCCCCACATTTCCTGGCCTAAGGCAGAACTTATCAGCATGGCGTTCATCATTTCTTTTAATGTGCGGTTTTTCCGTTCAGTGATGCCATTTGATTGAGGAGAATAAGGAGCAGTATATTCGTGGATAATTCCACTTTTTGCACACATATCCGCAAATGGTGAAACATATTCACCTCCTCTATCACTCCTTAAAATTTTTATCTTTTTATTTAGTTGATTCTCAACCTCATTTTTGTACAAGACAAACTTGTCTATTGCTTCATCCTTACTCTTAAGTAAGTATACATAGCAATATCTAGTACTGTCATCAATGAATGTGATAAAGTACTTGTTTCCACCTCTAGTAGGAACCGATTTTAAATCACACACATCAGTGTGAATTAAATCAAGAGGTTCGGTTTTCCTTTCAACCGATTTAAACGAAGATTTCGTTTGTTTGGCTTCAACACACGTGTTGCATTTTGATTTCAAGTCAATTTGGAATGTTGGAATGTGCTTTAATTTAATCAAACGACGAATTGAATTATAATTTACGTGACCTAATCTACTATGCCAAATATTTGAATCATTATACTCAAGCATGTAAGTAGAAGTAGTTGCATTTTTATTCATGTTATTTTTAACAACAGATACAGACATTTTAAACATAGAATTATAGGCATAGCCCTTTCCAACAAACACACCCTTTTTGGTCAACACGACCATATCAGACTCAATCACAACACGAAACCCAAACTTATTAAGCAACCAACCCGAAATCAGATTCTTTCGTATCTCGGGAACATACAAAGTGTTGCTCAAAGTAAGTTCCTTCCCCGAAGTAAACTTCAAGATCACATCGCCTTCACCCTTGATGTCGGCTGTGGCTTCGTTTCCCATGTAAAGCTTACCCGTAGCTTCTTTGTAAGTACTAAACATGGTTTTGTCACCACATACATGACGAGTAGCCCCGGTATCGACATACCATCCAGGGTTATCTCCGATCATATTAGCTTCAGTGATAAAGGCAGAAAATTCTGTAATCATTGCCACTAAAGGCATGTTATTTTCTTCCACCACCTGCGCACGCTCACGCTTTGGTGCCTTACACTGATCAGCTCGATGACCATATTCACCACAGTTATAGCACTTACCTTTGAAGGTAGTCACCTTCTTTTTAATCCCACCTTTTGGACCAAGGTTTCCTCCCTTATTGTTCATCTTACCCTTTCCTTTCCCTTTATTGCCCTTATTAAATTTATTTGGTTTAGACAATTGACCGTGTTCAACCAAATTAGCCTTATTCAAAGCTTTAGTGAGGTCTTTCACTTGATTTTCAGAAATACTTCCGTTATGTGCAACTCGATTATCTTCTTCAATACGTAAACGAACTATTAAGTCTTCCATAGACATCTCCTTTCGTTTATGCTTTAGATAATTTTTGAAGTCCATCCAACTTGGAGGTAGCTTCTCAATTATCGCAGCCACCTGAAATGTCTCACTAAGAGTCATTCCTTCAGATAGAAGATCGCTTATAATTACTTGTAACTCTTGGACTTGACTTATCACAGTCTTAGAGTCAACCATCTTGTAATCCAAGAATCGGGTCACAATAAATTTCTTTGTTCCAGCATCCTCAGTCTTATACTTGCGTTCCAAGGATTCCCACAATTCCTTGGCAGTTGGTATCTTGCAGTATACATTATACAACATATCCGCAAGGCCGTTTAACACATAGTTACGACACAAGTATTCAGAATGTTTCCATGCTTGAATAGCAGTAACAGTTTCAGTATTTGTCTCCTCCGCAGTAGGAGGTGACTCCGTCAAATACCTCGCAAGGTGAAGGGTAGTTAAATAGAACAACATCTTCTGTTGCCATCTTTTAAAGTTCAAACCCGAGAACTTTTCAGGCTTCTCAGCATGATTAGCCATAGTTTGGGCTGACTGGGCACCAACCAATGGTCCCATTACAGAAGACGTAAGAGATCCAACAGTGGAACTTGAAACCATAGGTACAGTTGTCATCTTTCAACTATACCTGTATACAATTTTAAAGAAAGAAAATTAAGTCTTAAAGTTAGATAACAAACTCTACGTAAGAGTTTTAGTTACAAATATATTTTAGTTATACCAGACTGTAATATAACTCGAATATGTAAAATCTGTTTTAAGTTTGTTGCGAAAATTTGTTTTCCTTTATACATATAAGAACAGTAATATTTATTACATGTGATTCGAGTTACATTAGCGATACAAATAAACTGATAAGAATTTGGCTAAGGCACGTATTTTATACGCTTCCCTTAAAACAGATTTCGGGTCACACACACAGGAAACCCGTCTGTCTCCCAGGGTACAATAGCCGTAGCAGATTGCACTGCCGAAGTTAACCACAACCTGAAAATGATACCTGTATACAAGCTTAACGAAGAGATATAAGAGTAGAATTTATCAACAAGATGCAAAGATCAAAACCGAAGCAGGAGCAGGAGCAAGCTTTGAAGCAAATGTGCTGCTGTGCGTTTTTCTTGGTGTGTTTTGAGGCTGCAAATGTGCAGCTATTTATAGCACAATTCTGGCCACCACCCTAGAATTGTATATTCATGCAGGCCCATGCATGAGTCAGCCAGCACCCAACCTGCTACACTATGAGTCCCTACATGACTCATGCTGCACCCAACCTGCTGCACTCAGCCAGTTTCTGGAAGCCACACTTTACCTGCTGCACTCAGCCAGTTTCTGGAAGCCACAATTTACCTGCTGCACTCAGCCAGTTTCTGGAAGCCACATTTTTTAACCAGCTGTTTGACCCTTACGTAGCTCATGTCAAAAACATAAAGGCGGCTCTCAAGCGGCTCGCGGCGATGCGAGCGTGCGCCATCAATACGCCACAAACGCCCACGCCCACGCCCACGCCCACGCCCACGCCCACGCCCACGCCCACGCCCACGCCCACGCCCACGCCCACGCCCACGCCCACGCCCACGCCCACGCCCACGCCCACGCCCACGCCCACGCCCACGCCCACGCCCACGCCCACGCCCACGCCCACGCCCACGGGCTCGGGCTCGGGCTCGGGCTCGGGCTCGGGCTCGGGCCATCCGAGCCTAGATAGATGTACTAGGAGGATACCCAAGTGTAGAAAATATTTGCTTATAAGGCACCTCATAGTTTACCATTCCACCAATGTGGGACAATCCAACTCATGGTTTATTACTTCACTTAAGTAAGACAATGCATCTCATGTTCCACCCCACCACCAATGTGGGACAATGGAACTTATGTTTTATCCCATCACCAATGTGGGATAATTCTTACAACTCTAAATTTTATATAACCATTGAGTTCTTCATTCACTTATAACTTTTATATATATAATATATATATATATAATTTCTAACAATAACAATGTGCTGATGACTTTTCTTGTGAGATATTTTTCTTGTAGCGTCAATTAAGTCAGAAACATGCGCGCTTTGATTTTTATTACTACCTGACTAAATCTTTAAATACAATGCTCTTACATTAGTAGAGAGAAAAACAATTCTCTACAAAATGACAAAATTGGCCTAAGAGATCATTACAATTCAACGAGAAAACATGAGTTTATGAATACAATATTTTTTTCTGTAGAAATCTTATGTGAACTTTAGATATTACTATTTTCTATAACTAACTTCATACATCATATCCACTTTCATGTTTCTAATGTCCTGAGTTTATAATAAAGATTGCATTTTACAAGTAAAGAATCAGAACTTTACAGTTTGTTATAGCTAAATGATTTATTTATTTTTTTGGGCATAAATTGTGCACAAAATATAGAATATTCTACACAATTAAAAAGCATTTTCGGAATGGTAACGATGATATAATTTGATTTTAAATAGAATTTTTATTTAACATAAAATTTAAGAATGTCATAAGAGGTATATTAACAGTTTTATAAAATATTATAAGCTTAAATTTATAAAAGGAAATCCATTTTTGACCTGCCTTGATTTTAAATAAATTTTATATCTTTACTTTGATAAGATTAAGCATGTCATAACAATTTGTTATTATCCTCAAATTAGAAGAAAAAAAAACAGATTTATTTTGAGAACAAAATAATCTTTGGAAAATCACCTATATATCCTTTGGTTTAAAAATAGTTTTAATATATTAATATTTTGTTTAAAAATATTAAATAATAAAAAACTTCTTTTAATGAACAAATTAAGCAAATACCTTCAACAATTAAAAACGTATCGCATAATATTTTTCTCTACTAAATTGTCATTGAAATTGATAACGACTTCTTATTATCTTAAGATCGATGATAACATTCATTGTCGGAGCAAATCGCTCATGTGAGTGGGTAGATCTCCTGCACTTCTTGAATACTTTTTTTTTCTTATTAATATATATAATTGAATAATGTTATTCAGAGTGTTTGTAATTCAGTTTAGGGGGTCGAAGTTGTTTTGAGGGAAATAAATGGGGAGATGAGGTGGTGAGTGATGATTGGCGGTGAAAGTATAGAAGAGTGGATGATTAGTTACAATGAGTAAAAACCATTACAAAAAGTTTAATTAATGGTATGTCATAAAAGCGTTTAAATTGCAACATTTTTTGAACGGCATGCTTAGTGGTTAGTAGTTAATACATCAAGTTAATAGTTATTCGTCAATGTTAAGGATTAAACCTTAGACCTCCAAAAGAGGTAAAACCTCCCACCTTAAACACAACCAATGCCAAAGTTTTAAACCGCACCATTTAACATCCTAAACACAATATTCTTATCAATATAGGATTTGACAAACAAAGATATAAATATCTTAGATATTAAAATGTAGTTTGCAAAACAAAAAAACTACTACATTTCCAACATGTATACATTTTTGATGTACTAGCGGATTAGACCCACGCTTCGCTGCGCTACGGTTTTACTGTATACGAAAATGTCATAATATAAAAGTTAAAAGATTTAATCTGATAATTTATACGTTAGTACTAATCACCCAAAAAAAATTGTATACAAAACATTGATAAAAAAGTGTAATAGAAAAAAAAACTATAAAAAATAAATACCCAAAAACAGATAAGAAAATAACGAATATATAAATTGTTACTTTATTATAATTAACGAGCTTTATTATAACTGATTAAAATAAATTTTGATAAAACTCTTATACTCATATATAAAACTTAAAAAAGTTCAGATGATTAAATATAAATTTAACATAACTTGAAGGCTTAAGTATTAAATTTATAAAAAAATGTTCAGGTGAATAAATTTAATTTTAACTAACTTGAAGGCTTAAGTATAAAATTTTAAAAAAATTCCAGGTTATTAAATGTAAATTTAATATAACTTAAAGGCTTAAGTATACAAATTAAAATAAAACAAAATGAGTATGTATCAACTTAAGAGAGAGAGAACTTGTTAAAGAAACTTAAAATTAAACCCTTAACCCCCCCCCCTCTAATCACCCACCAAAATCCCCACCATTTAACAACAAAAACTTAAGAGTTAATCTCGGTTTTGGTCCCCATGTTTTGCAAATTGACCCCACTTGAGTACCAAAGTTTATTTTGTCTCCATTTGAGTACCAAATTTTAAAAAAGTTGTCTGTTTCAGTCCAAATTTCTAACGGCGTTAACATTTTCTGTTAGATTTTTGTAAAAAGACCAAAATACCCCTAAGGGCTATAAAAATATCATCATCTCACTTTTCAATTTCTTCTCCACAGTACCACACACCATCGCCACCACACACCACATACCACCACCACCGCCACACACCACCGCCACCACACACCACCGCCGGCACAGTCCACCGCCGGCACAGTCCACCGCTGGCACACTTCACCGCCGGCACACTCCACCGCACCACACAGCAGCATCGAATATATCGACGGCCGGAAAATTGCCCCGCCAAGATTGGGTAAATCTCAACCACCGATTCACTCAGACGACTAGAAATTCATCATCATCGCCACTATTATTATTATTATTATAAAGAGTTAATTACACGAATAGTACCTGAGGATGATATGTTATTGTTGGTGTTGGTGTTGGCGGTGGTGGTGACGGTGGTAAGTGGCGTTTGAGATTGCTTACAAACAAGCCGATCCGTCGATCGACTACACAGAAATCCATAATTTCTGTGTCTATGCGTATGTATATGTTTGTATGTATGTATGTGTGTGTATAGATATAGATCGAAAGCAGAATGGGGGTTAAAAGATAGGGCAAAATGGAAAATCATAAGCAACGGAGGGGGTCAACCACCCTTTGGAAACTTCCATACCATCCGTTGCTTCATTTCTTCATCGTCTGAGTTTTTTTTTTGCCCCAAACCCTAATTCCGGCGGTGGAGTGTGCCGGCGGTGGTGTGTGGTGGCGATGGTGTGTGGTGGTGGAGTGTGCCGGCGGTGGTGTGTGATGGCGGTGGTGTGTGGCGGTGGAGTGTGCCGGCGGTGGTGTGTGGTGGTGGTGGTGGTATGTGGTGTGTGGTGGAGATGGTGATATTTTTATAGCCCTTAGGGGTATTTTGGTCTTTTTACAAAATCTAACAGAAAATGTTAACACCGTTAGAAATTTGGACTGAAACAGACAACTTTTTTAAAATTTGATACTCAAATGGAGACAAAATAAACGTTGGTACTCAAGTGGAGTCAATTTGCAAAACACAGGGACCAAAACCGAGATTAACTCAAAACTTAAATTCTTTCACTTACACGTTTCATCGAACACCTGGTGGTTGTTATCAAATTAATCAACTTCCACCCAAAAGAGGAAGAGAGACAACCACCACAACCACCAACACAACCACAAATACGAAAGATAAAGCTTCAAGATCGTTATATCTGTTCGGAATCTCCGACATCTTATCCAACGAAGACAAGAATCAGATAAATTCCCCAACTTGATGTTGGAATGCTGCCTGCCAATGCATTACAATAAATTCCCCAACTATTAATTTACATGTATAGTCCTTCAGATGTAAAGTGATTGAATTAACTTTATACTTGACAGAACCAGCTGGGCTAGCCCAGTTGGCCACCTCGATGAGGGATAAGGACAAGTGACCAATAGGTCGCGGGTTCTATCCTGAGGGGGGGAGGGTTTACCCACATTCCGTGGGGTTCCCGCCCGGGGGTACCGAGTCGGGTCCTGGAGCCGCTCCGGGTACAACCGGGGGTCCGGCGTTTGATCGAGGTAAGTCCTACGGGCACACCCACACCCAGTGGGGATCCAGGGACTCGAACTCGCGAGGCTTGTGGGGTGACCTCGGGTCACTACCGTTGAGACGTTTACCTTCAAAAAAAAAAAAAACTTTACACTTGACAGAAAAATCTAACAGAGTTACTCTCAACGATCAAAACCGTTATAAAATACAAACGTTAAGACTTGATATGTCAAAAGATTCTTTTTTAAGCTGAAAAAATTAAATAGTTCACACCTCAAAGATCAAAAACGAAATTTACTCTTTATTATTTATTATTGTATAGTAATTTTGTGTAGCTCGTACGTATAATCCACTTCATATAATAACATTCCCCGATTGAATAATATAATTATTCAATTAATTAACTTCTCAATATTAAATTAAAGCAGATTAAGAGTAACTAATACGTCAACTAGTCAAATTACGTGACCATTTAGCCCGTGACACCAGATTATTTTAATATAACAATAAGACATATTTAAATCCTGTAACTAATACTAGTTTGTTATAAAAAAATTAATGTACTAAGATATAAGTCCATGTTTTTTGCAAGTACTTTGTACGATGGTTATTATTAGAAATGTTCCTCACATGTGTTAAGTGGAGAATTTAATTGATCACAAACTTGAATATCAAAATGTGAATACAAAAACATATCAAAACGTTATCAATCCGATGTAAAAAACATACCTGATCAACCTCGAGATCTTCGTATACACTAAGAACCTTGAACTAGACCTCAAGAATCTTTCATTTCAATAGAGATCACATGTGAATCTGAATCCGAAACAACCGCTGCACACCAAGAGTTAAAGGAAGTATGAGCAAACACATAGATGTACAAAACATAAAACAAACCTTTGGAACAAACTATGATCACCAACCTAGACATAATTTAAGAGTAAAATACTAAATTTTAAACGAATAAAACCCTTTAGTATTGCTAGAAATCATACCAACTCGTCTAATTGAGCTGTCTGCGCCTAAAAAAGAAAATAAATTGGACATCACATAACCAACTATAACTTTAATGATCACAATAAAGAAGCCAAAAGTTTAATTAAAAAAAATGAAGCATAAGGACAAGTATGCGAGCAGATTTTAAGAGAGTAGACTGAAGACGAACCCAATCTAGAATACCAACTGTTAAATCTGCACAATAAACATCAATAATAAGATGTAGTTGTGCTTTTTTTTTTTATAAATATATCAGTTTAATCACTAGCACATTTTATTCTAAAGCAGAATAAATAGATCTAATTTCTCCACGAGTTGGAATACCATTCCTTTTTTGAGGTGAATCACCAACTTAATTAAGTTATTATATTTATTTCTTAACAAATATTAGATGATCAGAATTATAAGGCCTATTAGTGCACTAATTTCAAATAGAAAAAGTGTGAAACAAAACAAAAAGATAAAATAGTGAAGAAAATGCACGACAATCTCAAACTTAAGTGATCGTGGACATCACAACCTCGTGGTCTTATCACATCTTTCATCAAACCTCTTGAAATCATTTTTTTACTCCTAAATGAAATGATAAAAGACAATCTAAAGTTCGTATTGGATATACACCTACATGAAAACATGAAATCAAATTTCGATAATCTAAATAACACACTTAACAACCACGTTAGAATTTCTTCTTATATTCCTTAAAATCATTTTTCTAACATTTGGTATTATGAGGCTTAGAGGTTGCAAAAGGAGCAGACCACCATGGCTACAATTAATAGAGGTTGTAAGTGAAACAATTAAATGGACGTCGTGATAACAGGATAAAAAAAAAGAAGAACACATGTAACCTTATGTTTCACTATCTTATATGTTGGTACTTGCATACGAACCTGTGCATTTTGCTTAAATACTTCTAAATCGGTGTAGCTAAGGATATTATTTTTAATATGGACTAATATGTTAAAACAAATATGCCTAGTTAATAATTATATGGATGTCCCTCTGGTAAAGTGCCCCTCTCTTCAAGATGTCAAACGTTTAAAATAAATATGATTGATATAAGTAAATTAGAATGTGTTGAAAATAATTATACAATAAAACCAATTAACAAACCACTACCAAAAAGAGAAACTTGTTCTCATAATTGTCTTTATCTTTTCCTTGCAAACCAATTCTTAATCATTAATCTTATCAGGCATTGATCATGATCAAAAAGACATTCTAGATCAAACTGTTATTACTCGTTTTAGAAATTAATACAAAACAATGTTAAAACTTGAAATAATCAACACCCAAAGATATAAGAATTTTATGAAACCTCTACATTAGCTACCAAGATGATTAAGAATGTTACAACAATCTTCATTTTAACCTTCAAATAAATAATCAAACTAACTTATGACTCCTTCCTATAACCACCAAAGGTGCCAAAATCCTACATAACCTATGGATTATAATCATCAACAGCAACAAAAAACAATGGCTTTCACAAAGAAGATGCATCAAACAAAACCTCATTGAGCACATCATCCTCTCTACTCGCTAACGAGAAGAACTCCGCATCTTTCTCTCCATCGGTTGTAAAATCTCGTCTCTCGAGCCTCGATTGGGCTGCGATAAACATCAACTTTTGCGCCTTATCGATCCCATTTCTAGATTGAGCCCATTTACACAAAGATGGGTTCCACTTGAACCCACATGAAGTGGCATGAAGAAAGATCAACCTCACTGCTACTTTCCTTAATGACTTGAAGTCTGTTAAATGAGTCTCCCAAACAAGTCTACTACTTTGTGGGTTAGCTATTTTCATTTTACCAGTTATGGGGTCTCTTTGTTTCAACTGGACTGCTTGTGCATACATCGGGTCGAGCCCCTCGGTTCTCCATTTCATGAGCTCCATTAGCGCGATGTGAGCTTCTTCGCGTGAAACTAGCCTAGTTATAAGCTTGTCAACATCTTTTTCTTGCTCAGAAGTTAAGAACTTGAATGGAGGCAAGTATTTCCCACTCGTATCGCGGATCATATAAAACGGATCAAGGATGAATGCAGCCGACCACGCGGGGTGATAGTTTCTCTTAAACCTTTTATCAAACACATTGTCTACATGATTCTCATTGATACCATACTTCACACACCATTCTTTGATTTTCACTCTGAGATCCTCCCAAAGGGGAAGACATTGCCCGACTCTCGGCTTTTCTTTCTCGATTTCTTGAGCTGTTGATTTGATCAGTCTAACCAACGAATGAACCGCCTCTAACTCGTTCCAAAACCGAGACATCATCAAATCCTCTATTTCCTTTCCTGTTTGATCCTCCATTGACACCATCTTGCAACTCTCATCAAGAAACACCAACTGCAATGCCCTTGCAGAGGTTAACACATCTTCCACCATCTGAAACACAGGCTCAAACTCACCCCGCCCCGCCCCACCACCGCCACAAAACGGCACCCTGAGCAATGCCGCCCGCCCGCACTCCTGCAACTGATACTTGAGGAAAGAATGTCTGATTACTGACTTTGTGTTCACAAAGTTTGCAACTTTTAAACAGTTATCAATCACATTGTGAAACAAAGGCAATTCTTTGCTGAAATCTTTAAGCAATTTACACACCCCTTGAAATTGACATGAAAGATTCACCATCCATTGATGTTGGTTTTCAAGATTCTGTAAAGCTTTAGTCTTGAACTTATCAGAAACAATACCAACACATTGCTGCAAATTGTTCCCACAAATGTCACAAATTGTTTCCCATAGAACATCCTCAGCATGCTTTGAAAACACATATCCATTTGTAAAAACCCCTCTTCTAAACACACTAGTTCCATTAGGCAAATTCACAGACAGATTCACCAAACTATCGAATTCGCCTGACCGATTATTAATCCTCGATTTCCATCCGTCTGATGCGATTTGGAAGAACAATGCATCACGGATTCGAGCTTCGGATTCAGTTTTCGCCTCGTTGTACTTGGAATCGAGTCGTTCACCGGCGAGCTCACGGCGTGAGATCGCCGGTAAACCGACTAGGTTCAAGAAATTCTTGAACTTTGGGTGCTCTAAACTTGAAAATGAAACCGACCCACAATTTTCATACACCCAATTTGCCAATAAATCGATCGATATTTCGATTTGAGCTTTTGTTAGTATTTGACCCGGTGATGACTTTGGGCTTTTGAGCTTCTTTACACTGTCTTCTAACATCGCTAATGCACCTAAATCTTCTTTCCCACCTGATAACATCACAGGTGATTGTTGCTGTTGCTGTTGGTGGTGATGTTGGTGGTGGTGATGATGGTGGTGGAGGTGGTGGGGAGAGAACACACCGCCGGTGCTAACAGTCACAGCCGGAGAAGACGAAAATGCAGAAACGGAAACGGGTCGGGTCGGATAAGAAACGTCAACAGAGAATCTTGGAGGTTCAATCATGGTAATCGGAGCAACAGAGTAAGTAGTTTCAGAGTTGTTCGCTTTAAACCCACGACGGTTGCCGGAGGAGTTCCGTTTCCGGCCACTCTGCACCGGCTGCGGCGGCGACGACGACGTCGGAGAACACAGATCAACCGGCGAAACCGACGAAATCGGGTTCGGGTTCGAATCAGAGTTGAAATTGGGGCAAGTACCCCTTTTCAAATGCTCCGACGCTGTTCTCGACGGATTCGAAGCCGAAAAAAGGGCTTCACACAAAGAACACCGAAGCTTCACAGCTTTCGGAGCTCCGGTATCCGGATTACAAACCAAATTGGGCTCCAAATGAGCCCAATACCATGCCCCTTTACCTTTAATCGCCTTCGTTCTCACCATCACTAACCCTTCATACCGCTTATGAACAGCCTTCACCGCCATCTCATCGGTGGTCAGCTCCGACGAAGACGGTACCGCCACCAGTTCCGTAATGGGTTTGTTCGCCGGAGACGACGACGACGGCGGTTGTTGGGTGGTGGTTGTGTTGGTCATGGCGGCCATTATTGGTGTAAAAAGATTTGAACTTTTTTGAGAAAGAATGTATGGGGTTGTGAAATGGAGGTTTCTACGGTGGTGCGTGGTGGAAAGATGGAATCTTGGGGTGGTTAGGGAGCATTTTGACGGTGGTTGTGGTGGTGGTTGAGGGTGGTGAGTGGTGGTTTCCGGTGATCTAAAAGTGGGTTAAAAAGAGTTATTTGGAGATGGAATTTTGGGTAGAGACAGAGAGAGAGTTGGCGTGTAGTCAACAGGAGGTGTTTTTGTGTGTATGATATCGAATTTTTACTATGACTTCTGGGTTTTACACGCGCTTATTTCTCTTTAATATTATATTATAAACTGAAATTTGTTTTTTTTAAATTTTATATATTGTTTTAATTTCGTTTTAAAAGTTTAATTATTCTGAATCAAATTAAAACAACTAATAAAACTGTTAAACTGAAACTAAAATAACTTTTGAAATTTTTAAAAGTAAATTAATGTTTTTTAATATTTTAAAGAAAAATGATTATTTTTTAATATATCCGAAGAAACAAAACTTAACCTAGCTTTAATTTAAAGTAACATATAAATACAAGATTTAAGTAAAAACGAAATTTAAAACAATAAATAGAACATTGCATGGTATTTTGAAAGAAAAAAAGTAAATTGTTTTGTAAATCAGGTCCAACCGACAGGTTCGGTTTCGAGTCCGAGCAGTAACTACCTGATCCATACAAAAGTGATTCAACTACACACTATCGGGCCGGTTATGCATTTGGTTTCCGGTCTAATTGATCCAGTTAGGCTCTTTGGTTAAAAAAACGCTAAGAATGACGTGTTTTAAAGGTTAAATTTACTTTTCTATCTTTTCTATTTTATATTACATTATTATATAATATAAAATTATTATGTACTTATGAAACCCACGTTTTTGAAAGCAACCTAAAATGGAACGTTGATATTTATTTTGTTTGTCAATTGAGTAATAAAATTGTATTATTTACAAAAATGTGGACACTAGTTAAATCTTCTATGATTTCACGTACATTTGTTTCGAAGTAATCTTGACATGATATGTCAAATATGTCAAAACGTAGCAGTTTTAACCATACAAAAATCAAAATATGTTGAACCTGATTTAACACGTCTAAGAATGATCGAAGTTCAAAAGAAACAAAGAAGAAAATAAAATATATTTATATTTTATAATGATTTAAAAAACTAAGTCAGAATATGACAAACTAGTCACTATTAAGTATTTGACTAATTCGATAATCAAGCGCTAATGAAAGTAAATCATAAAGTTCTTTTTAAGGGTATTAATAAATTATATAAATATATTATCTATTTTTAAATTTTAATATTTAAAAACAACAAGATTGTGGTTTCCGTATGTCAGCTCAAATCAGTGTTGTAAAAATCGCTAGGCGCTAGTCGGGCGGTGAGGTGGGGACTAGGGATTAATCGGGATTAATCGGTTTGAAGATTTATATGTATTTTTTATAAATTATATATATAGTTAGGATTATTATACTTCAAACATAATTAACTAAACATAAAAATAACAATAAAATGTTTTAAAGTTTACCAAATCACAAATCACAATTAATAATCAATATATCACACACACACACATATATATATATATATATATATGTGAATCACCGACCCAAACAGTGAATCACAAATCTGAAATCACAAAACCATATAAATAATTCATACGCTGGACGTGTTCATGACTTCTAACCCTTTGAGAGCCAGAGAGGGAGGCCGGAGAAGGTGATTACACCGGAGCACGCCGGTGCTGCTGCGGTCGCCGGAGAAGGTGCTGCTGCTGCTGCGGTCGTCGCGCAGCTCTGCTGCGGTCGCCGGTGCTGCTGCGGTCGCCGGAGAAGGTGCTGCTGCTGCTGCGGTCGTCGCGCAGCTCTGCTGCGGTCGCCGGTGCTGCTGCGGTCGCCGGACTAAAAATCAGCTTGACCGACTAAAAATCAGCTTGACCGACTAGGAACAATTCAACCGATTTTCACCGACTAGCTCCGACTTGCTCCGACTTTGACCGGCTAGGACCAACTACCGATTTTGAGCGCCGATTACATGAAATCGACAAGGTCATAGCCCGCCTAGCGATTAATCCACGATTAATCGGCCGACTAGGCCGATTTTTACAACACTGGCTCAAATTAATATGTTTTTGACATAAAAGTTAATATAAACTGCTTACGGTGGTTATTAGATTTGTTTTGGATTACTAAGACTTTTGAGCAACATAGAGCCAAAAACAAAGATGTTGTGAATTTTAATTCTATCTAAAAACAAAGATGTTATGATTTCAATTTTAGAATAATATTACGATTGGATAAAAAGAACAATTTAGCATCAAAATTTAAAAAGTAACATAGTTTGAGATCTACAATTGTTATTATCTAAAATCTTTAAGGTCATCCCCTCACCGACCTCTCTATAATCCTAATTAACGACGATAAAGCCATCACTTCATCTGTTTCGATGACCGAATTAGTGAATGCAAGTATTCAGGTCTCTATGACTTCTTGCACAATGAAAGGTTGCAACGAATTATTCATAAAACCGGACATCGAAGTTCTAAAAATAAACTTCTTTGCTTTGGTCTTTGCTCAGTGTTCCTATGCAAAATCAAAATCTTTATTCAATGTTCTTCAGTTTACAATTAAACTAGGATAGAAGCAATCTACTGTTCTGTTCTTCACTTCTTCTATCACGATTTAAGGATAAAAAGTAATTTGAAAGCATTCGGATTTGTAAGGAACGTATTCAATCAAAAGCAATATGTTCTTCACTTCTTTTGTCTCGGTTAAGGAAAAGAAAGTAATTTGAAAGCATTAGGATTTATGTGTTTTTGGTTTATACTTATTAAGTCCACCTCCTGATATAGTCTGAATACTTTCGTCCCCTTGACATTTGTTTAATCTTTGCCAATGATAAAAGTTAAACACTTAAACAAAAATAATTTATAAAGAATAAAGTCATAAACCACTAAAAAAATACTTAACTGAAAAATAGTATGGCTTAGTGTTGTTAATTAGTAATTGCTTTATATTGAAATGATGTGCATTTATACAAGTTGATTAAGTGGTATATACAAGTAAAAAGTTACTGCCAAAAAAATTGATAAAATGGTAGTTACAAACCGTGAAAATATTAGTTCGATCGTGGGCCCAAGAAAGAAAAAGTTGCATAATTAATATATTTATATTACGGAAATGGGATCAAAAGTACTAGTCATTTTAAGAAGGATTTGTTGCTACTAATTACGGCTTCTTTACACAACTAGGAAAGGGGTTCTTTTTTAAGCAATATGTTCTTGCGTTTTCGTCATTTAGTTGTCATATAATAGTGTTGACATTTTTAATCATATTATATTATCTTTTAAAGCTTATATTTCTGTTTTCCATAATTTATATTGATATTAAGGTATATTTGAATTGGGATAATGCTCGTAAAAGCGTACAATTTTCGACGGTATTGTAAAATTCGACATCATTACACTCGTCATGTGGAAAAGTATTTTATGACGAGACATCTCTAGCTATGAGTGAACGTGCATAGGTTGGTTTAATCCAGTTATCAGCATAAGTCAAACTTATAACGAATGTTTTGCTTTTAGATCTTAATAGTTAAGCGATATCTATTACAAAGTGTTTAAATTGTCGGTATTTGAGTAAAGCGCTTTGGTTAAACGCTCATTCTAAGTCTGTCAACTGGCTATTTGGTTAGAAATCAAAGTAGATTTTATGATAAATATAAAAATAACAAATAAAATATGTTACTTTATAAAGAAAAAAGATTACAAACAATATATCATGTATAAAAAAGGTATGATAAGTTTAATATATTGTATATTGTTTATGACAAATAAAACATATATAAACGTTAGATTCTAGGGGCGGTTTGATTATCAGTTTCTTGTTTTTATAGGTATTTATCCGCTAAGATACTAGATTGTTTTATTATAATTATAAAGGCATTTACACTTTGACGAGGGACTTCACTGTATTATCTTCTTATATTTTTTTTAAGTGGGTAAACTTATTATTCCACTGTACTATTGTTCGATTTAAACTATTATCTCTCTTAAATAAAATTGCTTCTTATCACCTGCTTATACCCGTGGTCGTACTATCTTCTTAAATATCAATTTATACATCCTAACGTTGTGACGACATTTATTAATAATTACATTAATTATGTCTTAAGTTTCAACCTCCTTCATTTATCCCTTTGGGACTCTTTGATATAGAGTTTAGAATTTAGAATCAAGAGATGCTATTAGTCCATACATGGTAGAAAAGAAAAAATAATGTGATAGTTACTATTCGTTCGCGTAAAATAAGTAGTTTTATAATCAAGAAAACAAACAACATAATCGTGTAAAATAATCATTTTCCAATGATGCGGCTAAACTTTGCATATAATTCGAATATCTTTCCTTTTTTGAAGTGCTTATATATTTATTTTACAACATAAAACTAACTAACAAGATGATAGAAGGAGAAAAAACCAAGCTACAAAGCTAAAATCAAATTCTCTAACAAACCAACCCAACTAATATCCATCTTATTATTTCTATTATCATACCATATAAACGAATAATTAAGAATAGTATAAAAAATCTACTCTCACATTTTCATGTTGCTCTCAGGAACCACGTCGATCACTTCGAAAATGCCATAACACTTCACTCAGAAGAAACCACTGTCGCTTCCACGATATGTTTTTTCATCCTAGACCATACCCTCGAGTCTAACCAAGCAACTAAATACATGGAGTTCACAGCACCCGAAAGACCTAGATCCAACAGGCCATGAATCGACCGTGTTCCAAACTCTTTTAGCTACATCATAATCCTCAAACACATGCTCCGATCCTTTGTTTCATCATCATTCTTACAAATAAAGCATAAAACCGAAGGAATATAATCTACTTACATTAGAAATTCTGAAATGCTATAACTCGTCTTTCTTATTTACAGGCTTAGTCAGCATGTCACATTAATTTTTTACTCCTCTTACAAACACATTTTTACTTACAATACTATCATACTCATCCTTTTCACATACAACCTTTCAAATAGCCAGAAAAAATCTTATCACTAGAAATCTAGAATGTTACTTGGAGAAGAGAGATATTTGTTTTTAAATAAATTATTGTCTATATCGTACAAATAGAAGACAATAATCAAAATCACACATCTCGTAAATTAATTGTATACGCGTGATATGTTATAAGGCTAGTACTCTTGTTATTTATTGTACAAAAGTCGTTTAGTGGCTGTGCATGTGTTTTTTTAATTATATATTAAATGAAATTAAGAGATGTAGATTTACTCATGATCAATTATTGAGGTGAGTTACAGCTTACAGTATTTACTATAGTGGAGTGCTTATTTTATCACTTAATGTTTTTATAACCCACCCATTACGGAGAAGTTTGGTAGGTTCAACATTCAATCTCTATATTTGTATATTTTATTTAACATGAATGCATTTATTAGAAAAATTATAGACTTCTTTTGAAAAAGAGTAATATTGATTTGTCCCAAACACAAATAAAATTCATTTCAGGTTTTCAAGGATGCTTATAATTTCTTATAAAGTTATGATTAATATTGTTAATTATATAATATCCCAAAATTATGATAAATAAAACTTAACTATATATAAATTATTCTTGTGCCAAGGGTTTTATGGGCTAGTGACTTTAGTGATTACCTTTCATAAATATCATGTGAGTTTGGATTCTTGCAAATGCATATTGATTAGATGGTATTCAGAAGTAAAAAAATATTGTTATATTATTCTTGTAGTGAAACTTTAAGTTTAGGTTTTGATGTAACTAGCATTTGACTATTCACGATTTAATGTAATTGGCTTTAGTGTTCGCCTCCTTCAGATCGGTGATGCTTTCTTGATGGCAATGCTTAGAACGAACCGTAATCGACTTTAATGCCCATCTCCTTCTGTGTTGTCGATGTCTCTCTCCGATCACATTCGTCATCGCTTCTCTTTTACGAGATTAACATAAAATTATATCAATTTTAATTTTCTTTCAACTGTTCATTTTGGGTTGCCAAATATTTTGCTAGAACAATTAAAAGGATAGAGCTGAAATATAAGTCTTCAAACTTTGTTTAACAATGCAATATTAACATGAAAACCAAAAAGTTTATCTAACAAACTGTTTGAAATTCAATATTATGTGGTTTCGTCATTCAAAAAGTATAAAATTTTAAAACTTTTAGTAATAAACGACGGGCTTGTGTTTTCTACGAGCAGAGCTTTTGCTTGACATTTTAGCTAATTAAAATATACATAAACTGACTCCTTTCACTTTATATTTGAGCTTGAATCCAAGTTAACCTGGATTAACTTGGTAAAGGATTTTACAATTAAAGAAATTAATCTAAAAAAAAAGGATTATTTACGATCTTTACTTTTAATAAGGTTATATTAAAAAAATATATTGTATATTAATACACTGTCACTTTATGTTGTTCTTGGTTGGTGTGTCTAGCGGGCCATCACAAGTCACTTCTCTTTATTTGTTTCTTTTATTCATTTCGTTTTCTCAAATCTTTTCAGACTTTCGATTTCATATGTTTTAAGTTTTGGTTTGTGGTCTTTTGCCCCATGTTAATTTGTGGTCTAATTTAAACACAACAATGACTTCATAAGGGATTAAGGGTAGAGTGGTAACTTGCTTATTTGTATTTAAGCTTCTCATCTTCATTTTAATTGGTCATTTTATCCCTTTGGTAGCTTTACCATTAATAATATTCGTTAAAGTAGGTGGTTAAATTTAATTTCCACCATAAGCAAAAATGAATCACACCACAGTACTTTTGATTCACATTTTCTGAAAGGTAAAGGATCTTAAATTAAATTAAAATAAAAACTATGAAATGAATTGTGTTTAAGATCAAAAGTCATTAAAGAAATTGAAATTTAAAAGATCTAGAATGTGACAAAGGAATTCATTTTTTAGTGAAGCATTTGGTTGATAAAGTTAAGCATGGTTTATGATTTGTAAAAGAAGTTGGAATGTTGTGATGACACTGGTAGCAGCGGTGGTGACGCCGTGACGGCAATGGTGTTAAGGGATATTGGAATGATGGTGGCGATAACAACCAGGACTATCATAGTTGTGAAGGGTTGCAGCATCTTAGGATCGATAATGATGACGGTAACCTACGGAATGTGAGTGGATTCGCCTCTGGCCTCTAGGCATGTCGGAACCGCATGAGTTTACCTAATAGTGAAGGGGGGGTGAAAAATTTTAGTTTTTTT
Source organism: Flaveria linearis (assembly GCA_024085815.1). Lineage (NCBI taxonomy): Eukaryota > Viridiplantae > Streptophyta > Magnoliopsida > Asterales > Asteraceae > Flaveria > Flaveria linearis. The sequence goes on from CM044012.1 coordinate 54,748,223, forward strand.
TTTAATTTCTTCACTACGTTATAAAAAATGTTTAATTCTTTACTTAAAGAAATGTGAGGGAATTAATCTATATATTAATAAATGAATGAAAGAAATAGAGTACTTTCTATATCCAACTTTGGCCAAGACACTTTTTTTTTTTGGTTGGACTCCAATCTCACCAACCTTTAGTTACTGTGTTTTATGAGTTGTTTTATGAGTTTTTGATCATTACTAACCTTTTAGTGTTTACAACTTTTAAACCTTTGAGTTACAAGCCATGCTTTAGGGGTTCATTAAACCATCAACAGAAACCTATGCCTAGGGTGGACCATAGAGTGTCACATAGGGTGGAAAAGAAAAATGGATTAGATTGGTGCAATAAAAAGGGACAATCGTAGTATGGAAACGAGACGGGACGGTTTTTACTTATACTTATCATGTCAATTACGCCCTCACTACATGTGTTATTTTATGTACTAGAAGGGTGCTCGCGCAATACGGCGGAACGACATTTTACATTTGACACGTGTATTTAATATTTTGTTATTTTGTAGTAGTTTTATAAAAGTTTATTATGTTTTTTCTAAGAGTAAATTACCATTTGCATACCTGAGGTTTGGTGATTTTGACCATTTGCATCCCTACAGTTTAAAAATCCTCATATACCCCCTAACGTTTCATTTTTGTTCCCATTTGAATCCAAAACACTAACACCGTTAACTTATTCTGTTAACTTTTTGTAAAAACTAAATTGCCTTTTCTCTTTTTATCTATTTCTCTCTCTATCTCTTAACCCTTAACCCACAACCCCTTTCTCTATCTCTCTCTATCGTCTTCCGATCTTCTTCCCAAATAACCAGTAGGGTTTATCACTGTCCCAATCTAAACCCTAACACCCTCCGTTCATCCTCTACGACACGGCTACTGTACACCCTCCGTTCATCCATCTATCCATCATCAAGATCACCGACGCCACCGTCACTGATCACCGCCCTTCTCCACCTCCACCGTCACTACTTCGCCGCACCATCTCTAAGAGCGAAGGAAGATAAGGAGCCTTGGTGGAAGGAGTCGATGGAAAGGATGAGAAACATTGGGATATCGGCTCATATCGATTCGGGGAAGACGACGCTTACGGAGAGGGTTTTGTTTTACACCGAAAGGATTCATGAGATTCATGAGGTTAGAGGGAAAGATGGCGTTGGGGCCAAGATGGATTCGATGGAATTGGAGCGAGAGAAGGGGATTACCGATTTGTTTTCGTCGAGTTGAGATAACCGGGTCTCGTCGGAGATACAGAAATCGCCGGACTTCTAACCCTAAATTTCGCCGGAGGAGATACTTTCTTAGGTGGTGACACTGCCCTCTTTATCGAAGATACAGAAATCGTTGGACTCCTAATCTTCACCTGAAACTTAACCACCGAGGAGGAGGTTGATGCGGCTTTTCCGGCAGCCGCAGGCGGCGTCTTGATCAAGAACTTATGGGGTGTGGTCGGCCGGTGTTTTGGAATCACTGGCGAGTTTGTTCTGCAAAATTTTTGGGTCTGTGAAGAAGATGATGTGTGGAACAATGGTTTGGGGAAAATCACCGTTTTTCGAGCCCAAGGTTGATGCTTTGGTGACACCATGTTCGCCGGAAACCTGCAACTATCTTTCTCGATGTCTAATTTCACCGGAGATTTAGAAACTTTGAAATTGATGCGTGATTTCGCTCTTTGGAGTAATGGGGATTGTTGATCTGAACGTATTATCTGTTTCTTCCCGTGGAATAAATCGTGCCCGGAGCTCGGTGGTTTCAGGGTTTAACCTCGAATTCCGGCGAGGTTCCATCACAGAAGTTGTGGGGTCGCCGTCGAGATTGGCGAGTAGATTGGTGCGAGATTGGGTGATGGAGGTGTTGACTCCAGCGAGAGAGAAAAAAAGGGGTAGTGGGTTAGGGGTTTTAAGGACATTTTTGTCATTTTATAAAAACTTAACAGAATAATTTAACGGTGTTAGTGTTTTGGATTCAAATGGGAACAAAAATGAAACGTTAGGGTGTATATGAGGATTTTTAAACTGTAGGGATGCAAATGGTCAAAATCACCAAACCTCAAGGATGCAAATGGTAATTTACTCTTTTTCTAAACTAAAATTTAAAACATCAAATAAATGAGTTCTGCATGACGACTTGTATATACGCATTAACTTATTGTACCTCATAAAATAAAGATCGTTTCAGCAAAAAGTTTAACCAAAACGTTTAAAAATAAACACATGTTAAGTTGCAGTCTCAAAACGTTTTCTAATGTGATAGATTAAAAGATAGAGTTGAAATCTTAAAACATATTAAGTTTTTTTGGTTTATGAGTAGATAATATAAAATTTTATGCAAATGTTGCTAAGTGTAAGATTATTATGTAACTAATTATAAGGGGTAATGTGTAAATAATGTGATAAATACTATTTTACCCTTAAAAGTGGTTGTATTTTATGCATTGAATATGGTAAGTGTTCTTAATTTTATGGTATCTTAAAATATCACTCTCATATGCTTTATATAGTATAGATATTGTGAGTTGGTCTATGTTTCGACCTAAATTTTGTTGGGAAAAAGTTGGGTCATACATACTACGTTTTTACTAAACGGTATAAATTCGAGTCACTCTACGTTTCGACGTAAATTTAGTTCGAATACAAGTCAAGTCTATTGTAGTTTATATTTTATCACGTGGCGTACAATGCCGCTGCAACACACGACAAACTGTAAAATACTAATATACTCTAATTTCAATGCTATTCATTCTCTAATCAAATATGTTACGACATTCTAAAGTTAATGAATTATGTAAATAAAATAAGTAAAGAATATGAAAAGCTTTGAGATAAAAGAAAACAATAGAAAATTTTATATTTTGAATATGAATAAAGAAATCGATACATAATTAATTTTAAATAGTTAATTATGAGAACCATATCTTTGAGATATCCACATATATCCAACATGACATGCTCGATGAGCTCGAATAGCATGTGGGTTGAGTTGTTTCTTTTATTTCTCGAGTAATCCAGGTATTTAGACTCATAATAATAATATCACAAATCTAGTGTAAAATAGTGGAATGATTAGTGTTACACCAAAACATTGTCATTTTGGGATCTTAGTTGGAGATGATTTTCACCAAATTTTACACCATTTTGATGTTTTGATGCATAATTTAGAGCCGGTCTTACAGATATCATATTGGATGGTACCAATGTATCCAAGTTTTTTTTATAAACCCGTTTCTATGTATGTGGGCAGGCTAAAAAAACATGTCTAAACAAACAAACAAACCCAGTATATCTCACTCAAGAGCAGGGTCTGGGGAGGGTAGGTGTAGGCGAGTCTTTCCTCTATCTTAGACTCGCCTACACCTACCCTCCCCAGACCCTGCTCTTGAGTGGGATATACTGGGTTTGTTTGTTTGTTTAGACATGTTTTTTTTTTTTTTTTTTTTGTTTAGACATGTTTTTTTGTTTAGACCCTCCTCTATCTTACCCTCCCCAGACCCTCCCCAGACCCTGCTCTTGGTCACACTAGTAAATAATATTTGTGAACAAAATACCCGATGTAAGAATCGATATCAAATCCAAAAACCTAAACTCAAGACACCAGATAATACTGTAAAGAGCTAAAAGGTTTGGTCACACTAGGAAAAAATTGCATACCGGATCGCTCCCAATCGTTAATATCATTTTAATTTGATATCTACCCCAGAAGCATTTGATCCACCATTGCCTTTTAAGTCATCTCTTAACTATATAGAAATTCAGCATACAAAATTTAGAGTCATTCATATTATTATTAACAATATATACATACATATGTCTGTCAAATGTGTGGTGTATGATTACCTGTTGCAGGAGTTTCTTTTGGTACCTGTAGCCCTGGTTGGATTAAGAAAACAAACATATCAGTATGGAACTGTTATAAGCCATTGAAGTGATAAGATAAATGGTTAAAGTTAATATATTTACCTTGTCCGTACCGTATATGTAATCACAGTAAGTGAAGACGGATGCAAAGTTGCTTTGGCTTTGGCCTCCAACATAATGGTGATAGTCATGGTAATCAGCACCACCATAAAACGGGATATATTTTGTTAATGTGCATGGAAAATCATACCTGCCATAATACAAAAGTCCAACGTTAATTCAAATATTTTCTTGTTTGTTTAGAGGTCAACACGTAAGATATAATCACACAAGATGAATTAAATAGTTATTATGGAATCCATATAGTTGCTAAAATACTCTAGTAGTAATTCTTGTTGTTTCCATAATGGGAAAGGTTTAATACTAATAGAATGATGAGTAAAAGCAAATATGTCATGCTCATACCCGATTAGGATAAAACAAGTTAACTTAATTCGTTTTTTTATTCTTTTTTATACATTCATAAGAGATGGAATTTGACATTATGCGCATTCATAGAGAAACATGGAAATATACTATATGTTGAAAAACAGAACAAACTGCAGTAGATGACTCTGATAAATTGTACTTGTTTCCATGTTTCAGTCTTTTAGAAACGGAAGTTTATGTTTAATGGTGAAAGATGATAGTAAATAAAGTCAAAGGCAAACAACTATATGCTGGCTAAAATGCAAGAAGTATAGTAAATATCAACATGGTTGATGGTTCAGAGTGATGATTCCTGCCTAGCAAAGAGTATTCTATAGGAGTATTGGTCTAATTGGGTCAAAAAGGAGTATAAAGTTATAAGACCACATCCATTAACATGAAGTTGTACTTGACTATCAAAAAATATAACAGGAGCATTAATATTCCAGCATGTCCTTGTAAATTGAAGAGCAAAGCACCCATGGCATCCTAAATAAAAAAATGACGTGTAATTTCTTGTTTATGCCATTTTCCTTTCATTCTCCATGTAATGAGTCCCAACTCCTTTTCTACTTGCAACAGATAAATTAGACCTCCAATTACATCTTCAACATTTGTTTTTAATCTTTGCAAAACATACACAAAATGGAAGTTCCAAGCGTCTGTTACAAATCAAGCAAGTCTCGTAAATAAATCTTGGCCTGTAATTTACAGTACTCATGAAAATTCCATTATTATACCTCATAATAACTTAACAAGCTTCTAGTTTCATGTTAGCACCACATATATTCATACTTGCTCAATTGAAAAACAGTAATCAGGAGAGAGATTCAGATTAAAACAAAGGAAAAAAAAAAGAGATTTCATAAAGATAAGAATATAAGATAAAAACAGGAAGAAAAGTAGTATGCAAATAACACAAAGGCATGGAGTCGGAGAAAAAGGAAAAAGTACCACGATCATTCTCATAATGACCAAAAGTTAATTTATTATTACTAAGCACACTGTTACTAATCAGGCCTAGGTTAAATACACTATTAAGCATCATTTGGTCAAATAACATCAATCACAAGCAATGAAAAAGCAATACTAGAAAGTCAGTTTAATTCCCAAAGCACACTCAACTTACCCACTGTGAGTCTCAATAGCCTCAATCTGCCTCAAGGCAATCCACAACCAGAATGTAATCATATGACCCGGAACAATTGCTGGACCCAGAAAAGAAGGAATCCCAAGGATCAACACCTCCACCCAATGCGCATACGGCGCTGCAAATCCTATAGGCGCCGAGTATTCATGATGCACCTTATGAATCTTCTCATACCCCCACTTTGAATGAAAAAGTCTATGGATCCAATAATTAGTATAATCCTCAACAAGAAAGTAGACAATCAATTGTAATGCAATCTCCATCAATGACGGTAACGGCAAGCTTGTTCTAATCCCAATCATCTACATTACCAATAACATCAGTAATAATATTAATCACATATCTAGGTCAATAAACTCTGCACCTAACGTTTGATAACAACAATTGAACAATATACAACCTGAAAGTAATGAAATGAAAGAATACTAAAAGTCAGATTGAGAGATCTTACACGAATCGAAGGATAAGAGACGAGTTGCAGAGGTCCGACAACTAGAACAAACATGCGCATTACATCGTAGTAGCATTTGAAGTGATCATACAGCGAAAACTTAACCTTAGGTTGAATTTTGTAACTAGCGACATAATCACGAAGCATGAGTTCAGTGAGGACGTAGAAGAGGGGTGCGATGGTGAAGATGATGAAGAGGAAGAGGATGTTGTGGCAGTAGAGGATGTAATCGGACTTGGTGGCGGTGTAATTGAACCATAGGGTTTCTGCGGCGGTGAGAGATCGGCCGATGGCGGTTGCGGCCTCTTGCACGGTGGCGTAGGGCAGCATTTGCGGTGGCGGAGCGGCGGAGATCGGTGGAGAAGAGTTGAGAGTGTGAGTGGGATTTTGTCAGTTTGTTCGGTTAAAATATTGGGGGGAAATGAGGATGAAAGGGATTATTATCAAATGGGCCGGCGATTAGGGGAGTCAAAGTCAAAGTGGTGAAGTGATTTGCTGACTTGTAAATACAAAAGATCATTTAAGTATGATCTGAATCCTAGATCAACTGGTTCATAAAAAGTAATCATTTTTTAAAGTGACGGTCATGGCTTGCTGTTTTACTAGGTGTAATATGCTTTAAGTGAACCAAATGTTTTATCACAGTAGACCTATGGGTGGTGGGTTTCCCTTGGAATGGTGGACGAGCCGGGTCATCAGCTTTGTCTGTATTCGTTTGCGTGGGTGGCCTTTCGTCAATGGGTTTACCCAATAGTAAAGTGTGATCATCTTCAATTATTTTCTGGATTCATCACATAAACGTTTCTCTCTCACACGCACACACTTAATCTAATTTCTCTCTTTACATTGACTTAATTGTGTTTCTTGATTTACGAAAGGCATTGAAGATGAAGGCATGGAGAAGAGTTGTAGAAAACAGAAAAAAAACAAGGAAGAAAGACTAGCAACTTCACCTACAGAGTTGTTGATCACGGTAAGATTTCAATCATACATGGTTTTAAGCTCTAAATAAAGTATTAGTAACACGTTTGAGATGATACCACAAATTTTTGGTTAATTTCCATGAGTTCGCTTATTGCTGCTCAAATTGATCCAATCTGATTTTTAATTAATCTTTAAGGCAACTCTTAAACTACTTGATGTTCAATTTGTTGTGCAAATTAGAGAAACATTATAGTTATTGTTTATTTATTATAAAGATGGACAAAGTTATAAGAAACCTTAGAAGATGAAGTTGCCTCATACAAATATAACCCTTACAATCATATATTCTTCTAATATTCTCTTTAACTTCTCTAAAGGACGGTCTACATCAAGTGTTATGGTTCCAGCTTGCTCTAAATGGGTTCCGACCCTAGCCAACCGATAGAATTTGTAATAAATGCATCATTATACATTATTATGATTCACTAATCTATACTATATATAAAGCATATGAGAGGGGCATTTTAAGATACCATAAAATTAAGAACAACTATTTTATTTAATGCATAAATTACAACTATTTTTAAGGGTAAAATAGTATTTATAACATTATTTACATATCATCCCTTACAATTAGTTATATAATAACCTTACATTTTCTAATATTTACATAATATTTTACATTATCAACCCCATAAACCAAGAAAATTGAATTTGTTTTAACATTTCAGCTATATATTTTAAAATATCACGTTTAAAAAACTTTTGAGAATATAACTGTAACCTGTGTTTTTTTAAATGTTTTGGTGTAAACTTTTTGTTTAACCGATCCGTATTTTATGAGGTTGTTTATGCGTAAATGTACAAGTAGTCATGCAGAACGAATTTATTTAGTGTTTTAAATTTTAGCTTAAAAACATATTAAAATTTTGTAAAACTACTACAAGAATAATAAAATATTAAAAACATGTGTCGCATATAAAATGTCGCCCCGCCACATTACGCGGGCACCGTTCTAGTAATGATAAAGGTTTTAGCAGGCTCATATCTAAAGTGTTTCCTCTATCAATAATTTTGATTTCTATTTATCAATGTTACCTTAATCGGCTAAATACATTTTTATCTGCATATATCACTAATTACTATAATTTTTCAATAACATTTTATTTCTCATAAAATTGTTCAATATGTAATATTACTTTACGTAAAAACATCTAGATTAATATTATTATTGTTTTTAGATTTAACAAAACAATGCTACTCTTGATATAATAAACATGAACAATTACATACTAGGGGTGTTTAAATTCGGATATCCGAATTTCGGATATCCGAAATTTCGGATTTAGATTCGGATATTCGTGTTCGGATTTCCGAATTTAAAAAAAATTATATTATATGTAATAATTTTTAATGAAGTTTCTATCGGATATCCTAAGTTTTTTATTAAAATATCCGAAATATCTAAAAATATCCGAAATATATTAAATAATATTTAATATTTTTAAATTTTTATAATAATATCGAAAATTCTGAAAATCACTATCCGAATCCGAATCCGAAATTTAGGATATTTGAAGTTCGGATATCTGAATTTTCAGATATTCAAAATTGGATATCCAAATTTTAGATTTTCAGATATTTTGGATTCGGATTCGAATTTAAATTTGAATATTTTTAAATATTTTTAAACACCCCTACTGTACATACTAACTGTAAACTGTAACTACATTTGAATGGTCCAATGAGCAACCCTTTAAAAACCAGACGTGAAGCCCACAAAACCTATCGATCGGCCCACTCCTCCTTGTTAAATGTTAATTGTTATGTTGTTCAAGTTTTGTTATAAAATGCCCGAAATTTGGTGTTTACTAAAATTGAATTAAAAAATCTTCTATCTTATCAGATTATTAATATTTTTAATGAAACTTTAGGGCCGGTGATTGCATGCATGAGCAAAAACTGAGTTAAACGATTAATGTTGTGTTAATTCTGAGCATTAGGGTTTGATTTCGGAGTTTATTTAGAACCAAACCAAAACTCAAGTTTTTGGAATCTAAAACACTCATTTGGACAACATTTGATCGAAACATTGAACATTGTACTGTACACATGAAAACGAAACTATGGACAAAGAAAACTTGAGGATTGGCTGTGAGATTATACCCCAAAAGTTGTTACAAGCACCTCTCATCTTATTAAATTAAACTTAGGGACTAAATGAGTATATTATACATTTGGTTATAGATTTACAGGACTATTTAATATATGATTTAATTTCAAGTAGAGACCAAAAGAATTACATAAGCGTTTATAAATGTACACGTCTTATGCATTAGTGTGTAAACAATATGTACAAGAGTTTATATGATTTAGAAACTCGTTCTAAAGATCTGATTTTGTATTAAGCAACATTTATATGTAGTAAGGTAGTGTTATAGTAGAAATAGTATTACTCTAAAATGGTTAATGAGGATCCTCTGCGTCGCATGTGTTCTTTTATTATTTTTGAGTTAAATTATGTTTTTCTCCCCGTGTTTTGACGAAAATAATCATTTTCCTCTAAAATATTAAAAAAACATCCATTTATCTCCAAAAGTTTCAGAAGTTGTTTCAATTTCACTTCAAAAATTCCACGAGTGTTTCAACCTAAAAACATCCATTTAACTCATTATTTTTATATGATATGGTATTTTAATTATTGTGTCATGTACTTAGGTCAAATGCGTCTAATATGTTAAGTTATTGTGTTGCATATTCTTTGTCATTGCGTCTTACTTTTCTATTTTAATAATTTCATATTATTTTTTGTCATCGTGTATTACATAATAAAAGTACATTATGATATTATTTCATCATTATATGTTTTAAAACTAATCATTTTACAAAAAAACACAATAGTTTTAAGAAATATACAATGGTGTTAAGAAAAATACAATAATGAACGAAAATACACAATGACGAATATGAAAAAATGACGGGTAGGAATCACAATGAGCTAGAAAACTTAATGTTTTTATAGAACGATATTGTATACGTTCTGAAGATAAAAATTCGCTCATTTTTATTGTGCAATTTTTATAAACAACTAGTGTTGTATATAATAGTTATGAACGTTTAAAAAAATTGAATGAACCTAAAAAGGTAAACTAAAGACTAAAGTGATCGTGTTTAAGATATCATTCTAACTTTTTTTTTTGTAATTCAATATCATCTTTAGTAATAAAATTAATGGTTAAGCTAGATTTCTTAGTTAACTGATTATACATTCAATCATATTTATAAGTTAACTGATTATATAACCTCATTATATATTATAGCTTAAACAATAATTATAATTATTCATTTGATTCTCAGAGTCATATGCTTAAACTTAGTTTTGTATAATCCTATCGAAGCATCACGCTATCAAACCACAATAAAGATAATTAGAAGTGATAGAAACATAAAAATAATCCAAAACTATAAAGCAACGAGCTATTAAAATCAAATTGTTAATATTATTCAACATTTCCTTTTTTATTATTCATCATTTACCTTCTTAATTCTATGTATGTTTATTTGATGATAGCCAGATGGCTATATCATGACTTGTAAGATGGGAAGAAACAACACAAAAGCGAATTACTCTTGACCATTGAAGATCGTTTAGTGTTCAATGACACACTTTGTTTATCCTTTCGGCGTGAGTTGTTGCATGGTCGTTCATATCCCGCCTTTCGTGCTTGTCTAGCCTTTTCGAAAATCATTGAAAATTCAGTTGCTGATGATGGGTTCTTGAGATCCCAGTCTCCAAACTTGGGCAATGTCTCGCTTTCTTCTTTCATCTTTTATTGTAAAGAAATATAAAAATCTATGTATGTAAAAAAAATCTTGTTTTTTTTTGTCTCTTCTTGTTAGAAAATAAGAAGAGCAAGTTGCAGAATGAAAAAAGAGAACAAGAAAAAGAGGGAGAGATTATAGATCTAACATGTTTTACGGATGGTTTCCATATATTAATTGACCAAGTAATTATATTTATGTAAATATATTTAAGCATGTTTAAATTTACATGTATGTGCAGATGAATGAATCTTGATTCTTGACCACAACATTTAAAGAGGTGATATTTCGATTCGGAAAAGGGGGATGTTTACACCATACTCACTAATTAAGGGAGTGAATTCAATACATGATTAATTAAACTATAAGTGAGAATCGTTTAAGCATATATACATGTTGATTGATAATAATTAAGCACATGTAGAGGAAGTGAGAGACCGAAAGAAGTATGTTGAAAATCAACTTATTTATCATATTACTTGTTTAAAGTAATAGATATAAATGTTTATTTGGTTTTCGTAGGTTTTCATCTAAATTTGATTATACGGCAAAATTCTCTACTACTTAATTTACATGTTACAAGGCTTTTTCATATGATAACATTGCTCTTGCTTTTTTATTTATTATAAAAAGTCCAGTTATTAGTAATTATTTAACCCTTAAAATTTTATTAATATTTCTACTTTTTTTCACGGTGTGTTCATCTTAAACAATAGGTTTATATGTGGACATAACTGTGTTACATGTTATTGTGTGTTAAATATAATAAGAGTTGATATCGTATGTCAAATCTTGAGTTAATAATGATTTAATCGTTAAAATTTTTTATCATACAAGTTCAAACAAAAAAGTATTAAATCTAAAAAATGTAAAAAAATAATCTCAACCATTAATATTCTTGATCAATATTTGAAATCAAATTGTAGAAAAAAAGTTTGTTAAAGAGGTATTTAAAGCATAATTTTTTTAAATGTTTACAACTTTTATATACAGTATTATTTTTCTATAAAAATTACATAATAAAAAAACATTTTTAATCTTTAAAAAAATACGGTATTGTTATATAAAAAAGTAATAACTTTTTTTTACATTTTTGAGCTTATATGATTCACCCATTTTATTTTTAGTGCAATTTATTGTGGTTTTTTTTTGCTAATTATTGTGTTACTTTAATGCTTTATGTTTTTCTAAATGATGAAATAAAAATATGATGATGAAATAACAAGTAATTAATCTGATATATTAAAAATAATGACAAAATAATACATTATGATATAAAATGTAAAACAAATGATAAAATATTTCATTGTGTTTTTTATTCATCATTATGTTATCATAGACATAATTAATTTTAAAAAACGCATTGGTGAAATAACATCATTATGTATCTCTAATTGTAATACACATTGCTAAAATAACATGAAGTTTATATCATATATAAAAAACAATGACAAAAATAACATAAAATGAATTAAAACATAAAACATAATAGATGATGAAACATAAAATAACAATACATAAATATAGATGAATAAAACAATGACAAAAATAACATAAAATGAATTAAAACATAAAACATAATGATGAATACATTTAATAGATGATGAAATATACTTGACACGGTGAACTGAAATTTAACACAGTGACCTGGCGTATTAGCCACAATTTCTAAAAGTTCACCTTTTATAAACAATAGAAGAACACATATAAAGTTTAAAATTATTTTTAAACTTTTTAGATTAAATATCTTTTTTTTACTATAGCCTTACCATGTTATACAAATCACTGATCACTAATGCATTTAACTATTTATAGTTTAACCTGCTTATTTTTTTATTATTTTTTTGTGTGACCTATAGGTCTTACCAAGTAAAGAATATACTAAAGGTTGAGACTAAGATAAAAAGCAATAAATGATGCAAATAAAAAAGGATCCCTTATTTAGACACCCTTTAATTTTAAATCAACACCCCTGTACCCTATACGCCGCGTATGGGTCCATACGCGGCGTATAGGGTACATTGTTGATTTAACGTTTTATACCCTATACGACGCGTATGGGTCCATACGCGGCGTATAGGGTATGTTGTTGATTTGACGTTTATACCCTATACTCGACGTATGGGACCATACGCGGCGTATAGGGTTTGACATTTTATACCCATACGTGACTTATGACCCATAAGTGGAAGAGCTATACGCCGCGTATGGAACCATACGCGGCGTATAGCTTATATATATATATTTTTTTTTAATTTTTTGAGTTTTTATTTTAATATATACATAATTTGAATTAAAATTATTTAAACAATACAATACGAATACAATAATAAAATTAAAATTAAAATATATAATTCGCATATTACAAATTATAAATTAAAATAAATTTATATAAGCCGGGGGTTCTCGGTTATTCTCTATTATTACGTTGTATTCCGAGATACGAATCTTATACATAATCTCCCATTCTGCAGCACGTACGCTTCGGTTAAGAATCCAAAGATTACTTAATGTTGGCATCGGATAATCTCCTTCTAACTTAACGTGGACGAAATGATTGTTGTTGACATGAACAATCGACACGACATGATGAGGCATGATAGTTTTCGGATTAGCCCATAATGGGAAAAATGTTTGACAACCATTATTGCTTAGTAAATGAAGAATAACCCCAAACTTTTGAGCAACCACTAATCCCGTATACGGCATTATCATCCAATGTTCTTCTGGTGCAGGTTCCACACTTTGCCAATCGATGGTGTGACGTAATTCGTTATACTGTCCGGGGTACAAAGTATCGAAAACTTCTCTGTACTCCAATTCATGTCTGTCCAACTCTTCTAAAAGCTGTGTCCGCACATACATCCATTTATTTTCGTCAAACCCTAAGCCTAAAGCTATTGATCGAAAACCACAATTCCCATCGGGTCGGACATCTCGTATACGTGAAATATACTGATGAAAGATTGACGGAATCCAATTTTTTAACCTGTTTATATTGTTTAATTGGTGATCTCCGACAATCGAAGAAAACTCATTAGTACCCCGTGATACTTTAGATGACGTTGAACGACTACGTTGCATGGCAGGCTTCTAGGGCTTTACAGCTGAACTTGTTCTTCCGGAAATATGAGACGCAATAAACGAGCTATGTCTCGGCATGTCGCACGTACTTTGTTGAGTGTCGTACTTTTGTTGTTGAACCTTTAACGTTGGACGACCGCGAATATCTGTTTGAACAACAGGCGCTTTTTTGTTATTTTTTCATGGATACACAATTTTTTTTATTTTTTCCACCAAACTAAATTTTACAGCTGCGGGTTGTGTCATTATTTGTTGTTTCACCCGTTCCATTTCTTCTTCAACATCAACTTTTTCATCCACCGTATATGATGGCTTAGTGTGTAACACCCGTATATTCTTTTAAAAAGAAAATAAAAGAAGGAGAAAGAAAAAGAAGGAAAAAGAGAAAGAAACAAAAGTCAACCAAAGTGAAGGGGCCAAAAGTGCCAAATATGCAAAGTTTATATTTATTTGGCACAAAAAGGTGGTATGGCCGCCCACCCTTGTTTCACATCACTACCTTCTTCGGACATTTCAGAGAGAGAAAGCAGAATTCGAGTTTTAGAAAGAGAAAGAAGGAGAATTCGAAGTTTTTGGTAAGAAATCTCGAATTTTTGAAGTTTAGATGATTCTAGAACCGTATGTGAGCTTATAAATGTGCCTTGTGTGTTCGGGTGGTGTGGTGTGTGTGTTCTAGGTGTTAGAACAGTTGAGGAGGCTCAGGTGAAGAGTGTGACATTTGAAGAAGGCAACAAAGGTGAGTTCTAGACCCCTTTTTACTGATTTTTAAACGTTTTGGGGCTGGAAATGCATATATATATGTTTTTGTAAAGTTTGGGATGATACCCGTATGAAATGATTGTATGCATGTTTATGATTATGTTAGATTTATGCCTAAGAATCAGGTATGTATGTTTAGAACTAGGTATTTTGATGTTTGGGGCTTAGATATCTGAACAGGTTACTAATACTACTGAAATTTGGACTTAAGAATAAATAAATGCAGGTTGATAAGTCCACCAGTGCTCATACGACCAGTAGTGTGGTCGTATGACCAATTTATATTTCTAAGTGTTGAGTCCAATAGGACTCATACGACCAGTAGTGTGGTCGTATGACCAATTTATGTTTCTAAGTGTTGAGTCCAATAGGACTCATACGACCAGTAGTGTGGTCGTATGACCAAGATTATATTCCTAAGTGTTGAGTCCAATAGGACTCATACGACCAACAGTGGTCGTATGACAATGTGAAATTTTCTAAGTATGAGACCCACAGGACTCATACGACCAACAGTGGTCGTATGATCGGAATATATTTCTAAGTCTGGGGAATGGTACGACCAATAGTGCTCATACGACCAACAGTGTGGTCGTATGACCAAATAATTCTAAGTGTAAAATGAAAAGTCCAGCAGTACTCTTACGCCCGATAGTGCTCATACGGCTAGAGGGCTTATACGCCCAACAAGGCTCAAACGCCTAGGATACTTAGAATTTTTCAGGAAATTCCTGAAATACCGAAGTTCGAGATTTTGACCAGAATTGACTAGGGTTAATAAATGATGATGTCTCATGCATATAATGATGAGTATGATTAACCCTCATTATTACTGATATTATTATCAGTGTATTATTAATGTTAACAATATTATTAATAAAATATTGTTAAGTATGGCATGATGCTATGAATGGTGGTAAATGTATGATGATGTGTGAATGTAATAATATCCTTTTCTTAATGTCATGATTAATATTATGATTAGGGATATTATTAAGAGTATGGATAATATTATTTATAATATTATTAGTATTATTATTATTACACTTATTAATAATAATACTGTATGTTTCTATGTGGAATAATCATGATCAATAATTATTATCATTAATAAAGTGAAAGATTAATGATAAAGAGGAATGGAACGTGAACGAATGAACGAAAGTCTTGCAAGCAAATGAATGGAGGTGCACACCCCTGGCAGGTGTTAGCTCAACTGTGATGCGGGTTCGCTACCCCGAAGGATGCACACAGGATCAATCCTTGAGATTGATATAGAGGTGAGTGACTTGGTGTCACAAAAGACTCACAGGAATGTAGGTCAATCTTTGTGGTTGGCTTAGAGGTGAGTGACTTGGTGTCACAAAAGACTCACAGGAATGTAGGTCAATCTTTGTGGTTGGCTTAGAGGTGAGCGACTTGGTGTTGCAAAAGACTCACAGTTTAATTAAAGAGGAATGATAAAAGTACGAATTGAACGATGATGAAGATAATGAAAGTATTACCTATGTGTACGTACGATGTATGATCACTTGTGACAAATGAGGAATGGTTTTTGAACGAAAAGTAAAGTATTTTAACTATAAAACTAGAACTCACTCAGCAACGCTGACTTTTATGTATTTTCCAGTTCGCAGGTAGTGTTGCTGAGGATGGCACACAGGGGTGGCTACTTGGCGGGAAGACTGACATCCATTTTGTTTTGACGATACTGTTGTTCTGTAATTCATTCAATTAAATATTTTGTGACTTAGAAACTAGAATGTATTGCTTAACAACAGTTTTTATAATGAATGAATGTTTTTGTTAAATATAATTTCGCTGCTTAACTTGTAATATGTATATTTTATGCTGTGAATGACCAACTGTGAGGTGCCCGGGAACGGGGCCTTACAAGTTGGTATCAGAGCTAAAGTTTAAGTGAAACGGGTAAATTTTCAAAAAAATAAACCTTAACTTAAACTGAGAATGGGACGGAAAGAGGGATGTCAGCCCGAGTAGCCATGTGCCATCAGGTATTGTTTTTCTTAAAAGTTAACCAGCATTATGTGCGTGTGCTATGTGATTTATGTGCTCTTAGTAGATTTAGATGCTGATGTAGTCAGGATAGGAGATGCTTGGGGTGTGAAAAGTAAAGTAAGTGGCTAATCACAACTGGCCACTGTAATTAGGGACTTACTATACTTGACATAAACTGAGCTGCTCCCTTGAATGACTGTTTTAGTGTTTGAATCTTATAGTGCATAGGAAAATGGCTGGGAAGAAACCTGCCAAAGCTGCTAGAGGTAGAGGTCGTCCGCGTACGACTAGGAACAGCACTAAAGCTCCTGAGACAACCCCCGTGAACCCTGAGGTTCCTGACCGGAACGAGGAAACTGAGAATGCGAGCCTGAATGCCTCAGCTAGGGAGGCGATTGCTGACGAGGTACACCAGATCCTACAGGCAGTTATGCCATCAGTAGTAACTGATGTTATTCGCGCTGTGAGGAATGAGGAGAGGAAAGAGAAGGAAGACAGGAGAGGGTCAACTGAGAAGGAGAGCAAGGGAGGAGAGGAACGACCGGATCCTGAGATAGTAGTATCTGATGAAGAGGAAGATGATGTAGTTGGGGTGACGACCAAGGGATGCAATTACGGGGCATTCCAGAGGTGCAGGCCCCCGACTTTTGATGGGAATGGCAATGCTGCTGCTGCCCATCGTTGGGTAAGGGAAATGGAAGCGGTACTCGAGATCAGTGAGTGCCGGGAAGATCAGAAGGTAAAATTTGCCACCCACTCTTTTACCGACTCAGCACTATGTTGGTGGGACAATATTGTCCAAGCTGAGGGAAGCAGGGCCATAAGCAAGATGAAGTGGCCCGAGTTGAAGAAGCTGGTGATTGAGGAATTCTGTCCTCACAGGGAACTGGATAAGATTGAGAGGGAGTTTCTGCAACTCGAGGCGGGAACCATGAACCACCAGCAATACACTGCCAAGTTCAATGAGATGGCAAGGCTGGTGCCAGACCAAGTGACACCGGTATCTCGCAAGATTAACCGGTACATTCAGGGACTGCCAGCCGATATTCGTAGGCATTTGATTGCTGCACGACCAAGCACTTTTAGGTCGGCAGTAGATTTGGCTGGGAGGCTCTACGATGAGAGAGAGGTAGCGGATGCGGAGGTGAAGAAGGCTGGTGGTGGTGACCGAAACTAGAATGGGAAACGGTTCGGGCGTGGCGGTTTTACTCCGAACAATAAAAGGATGAAAGTGGATGACCGAAGGGTGGGGTCATCAAGCTCGGGGCCCAAAAGGTGTGGCAAGTGCGGGAAGGAGCATACGGGTGAGTGCAAATCGGGGCTCAACGTGTGTTTCAAGTGCGGGAAGCCGGGTCATATGTTGAAGGATTGTAAGGATCTGAGGTGTTACACCTGCGGTGAGGCGGGCCATATGAGCAGGGATTGCAGGAAGCCAAGGGCTGAGAGTTCCGGGGGAAAGAAGACGGCCGGAACTGAAGGACAGAGGGCGAGCGCCAGAGCTTTCACCATGACCAGAGAGGAGGCTAGGACGGACCCCGATGTTGTATCAGGTACGTTTCTAGTAAATCAAACTCTTGCTTCGGTGTTATTTGATTCTGGTGCTAGTAGGAGTTTCATTTCTGCTACTTTCTGTGCTAAATTATCTGCTAGTAGTAAATGCATTGATGAGCCCTTTGATGTAGAAACTGCTATTGGTAAGTCCACTAGAGTTACCGATGTGATAGAGGACTGTGTCATAGAGTTAGAAGGCCATAGGTTTGCTGCTAGATTACATGTGATGCCCCTAGGAGGATTTGATGTAGTGTTAGGGATGGACTGGTTAGCAACCTACGAAGCGAATATCGTGTGCCGAAAGAAGATGATTAGACTGACGGCGACCGACGGAAGTCCGGTGACAATTTATGGCGATCGAGTTACGACGATTCCGAAGGTGATCTCGATGGCGGTGGCGGGAAAGTGTATGAGGCGCGGATGTAGCGCGTACTTATGTTATGTAAAGAATGTAGAGACGCCAACACCACAGCTATGCGATGTGCCAGTGGTGTGTGACTTTCCAGACGTGTTTCCCGAAGACTTATCGGGATTGCCACCTGACCGAGAGATCGAGTTCCAGATCGACCTGATACCGGGTGCCCAACCTGTCGCAAAAGCACCGTATCGCTTGGCTCCGACGGAGATGAAAGAATTGATGGATCAGTTGCAGGAGCTGCTGGATAAGGGGTTTATTCGACCGAGTATCTCACCTTGGGGTGCTCCGGTTCTATTCGTAAAGAAGAAGGATGGTAGTATGCGGATGTGCATCGACTACCGTGAGCTGAATAAGCTGACGGTGAAGAACAGATACCCCTTACCAAGGATCGATGACTTGTTTGATCAGCTCCAGGGTGCCAGTTGGTTCTCGAGGATAGATCTTCGATCTGGCTACCATCAATTGAAAGTGAAGGAGCAAGACATTCCTAAAACAGCTTTTCGTACGCGCTATGGTCACTACGAGTTCCTCGTCATGTCTTTTGGGTTGACCAACGCGCCAGCTGCTTTTATGGATTTGATGAACCGGGTGTGTCGGCCAATGTTAGATAAATCAGTGATTGTGTTCATCGATGATATTCTGATTTATTCAAGGAGCGAAGAAGAGCATGCCGACCACATTCGGGAAGTGTTGGAGACTTTGAGAAGGGAGAAACTGTATGCTAAGTTCTCCAAATGTGCGTTCTGGTTACGCGAGGTACAATTTCTGGGTCACGTGGTGAATGCAGAGGGGATCATGGTGGACCCAGCGAAGGTGGAGGCTGTGATGCAATGGAAATCACCAAAGACGCCAGCCGAGATTCGTAGCTTCTTGGGATTGGCGGGCTATTACAGGAGATTTATTCAAGACTTCTCCAAGATAGCCTCACCTTTGACAAAATTAACTCGCAAGGATGTAAAGTTCGTGTGGGGTCGAGAACAGGAGGATGCGTTTGAGGAATTAAAGACGAGACTAACACAAGCTCCTGTCTTGACTTTGCCCGAGGGAAATGAAGACTTGGTGGTCTATTCGGATGCATCCTATTCTGGGCTAGGTTGCGTGTTAATGCAACGTGGAAGGGTAATAGCCTATGCATCCCGACAGCTGAAGACCCACGAAGTCAACTATCCCACACACGATCTAGAATTAGCCGCGGTGGTTTTTGCGTTAAAGATTTGGCGGCACTATCTATATGGGACGAAGTGCACAATCTTCACTGACCACAAAAGCTTGAAGTATTTCTTCGAGCAGAAGGATCTAAACATGAGGCAGAGGCGGTGGTTGGAACTGATAAAAGATTATGATTGTGAGATCCATTACCACCCGGGCAAAGCCAATGTGGTGGCTGATGCCCTTAGCCGAAAAGAAAGGCCTGAGCCGATCCGGGTGAAGGCTTATCAGTTGATTATGACCTCCGACGTGATGACACAGGTTAAGGAGTTTCAAGATGAGGCTTTGAAAGAAGATCGTCTTAACTCCGAAAGGATGAGAGGTCTAGTGACGGAATTGGGTGAGAACACTCTAGGTGTTAAGACCCGATTTGGGCGAATGTGGATTCCTCGATACGGGGATCTACGTGAAAGGATTATGGACGAGGCCCATAAGACACGATACTCCATTCACCCCGGTGCTACCAAAATGTACCACGATATGAAGAAAGACTATTGGTGGCCGGGCATGAAACGTGACGTAGTGGAGTACGTAAGTAAGTGCTTGACTTGCTTACAAGTGAAGGCGGAACACCAGAAGCCCTACGGGAAGATCCAACCGTTGGATATACCCGAATGGAAGTGGGAGCATATCACCATGGATTTCATCACGAAGCTACCACGTACCCGAAAGGGTATGATGCCATATGGGTGATAGTTGACCGCTTGACAAAGAGTGCCCACTTCCTACCGATCCGTGAAACGTACTCATCTGAAAGATTGGCGGATCTGTTCATCAAAGAAATTGTAGCTCGTCATGGTGTGCCGGTGTCTATTGTGTCTGATCGTGACACCCGGTTTACCTCCAAGTTTTGGAAGAGATTCCACGACGCAATGGGGACGAGGCTACACATTAGTACAGCGTATCACCCTCAGACGGACGGTCAGTCTGAGAGGACGATCCAAACACTCGAAGACATGCTTCGGGCGTGCGTGATCGATTTTGGAGGAAGTTGGGACGACCACCTGCCGTTAGCAGAATTCTCGTACAACAATAGCTATCATGCCAGTATTGGCATGCCACCATACGAGATGCTATACGGTAGGAGGTGTAGGACGCCCGTATGTTGGGGAGACATTGGGCAGAAGGAATTGGGAGGTGTTGAGGTGATTGAAGCAACGACTAAGAAATTAGAAAAGATCAAAGCCTTCATGAAGGCGGCGAAAGATAGGCAAAAGTCGTATGCTGACAAGAGGCGAAGACCGATAGAGTTCAAGGTCGGTGACCGAGTCATGTTGAAGGTCTCGCCCTGGAAGGGAATCATTAGATTCAGGAAACGAGGTAAGCTAAGCCCGAGGTACATAGGACCTTTCCGAATTATCGCACGAGTAGGAGAGGTGGCCTATCGACTCGAATTGCCAGACTAATTAAGTGGAATTCATCCCACATTCCATGTATCTCATCTGAGGAAGTGCTTAGCTGATGAAGACATGGTTGTACCACTGGAGGATATTGAAGTAGACGAACGGCTCAACTACGTGGAGCAACCAGTGGCAATCATTGATCGTAAAGAAAAGAGGTTGAGGAATAAAGTGGTTCCTCTTGTGCGTGTACAGTGGAAGCACAGGAAGGGATCCGAATCTACATGGGAGACTGAAGAAGAGATGAGACAGCACTACCCACAGCTGTTTGAAGAATAACAGGTTTCGGGGACGAAACCTATATAAGGGGGGTGGACTTGTAACACCCGTATATTCTTTTAAAAAGAAAATAAAAGAAGGAGAAAGAAAAAGAAGGAAAAAGAGAAAGAAACAAAAGTCAACCAAAGTGAAGGGGCCAAAAGTGCCAAATATGCAAAGTTTATATTTATTTGGCACAAAAAGGTGGTATGGCCGCCCACCCTTGTTTCACATCACTACCTTCTTCGGACATTTCAGAGAGAGAAAGCAGAATTCGAGTTTTAGAAAGAGAAAGAAGGAGAATTCGAAGTTTTTGGTAAGAAATCTCGAATTTTTGAAGTTTAGATGATTCTAGAACCGTATGTGAGCTTATAAATGTGCCTTGTGTGTTCGGGTGGTGTGGTGTGTGTGTTCTAGGTGTTAGAACAGTTGAGGAGGCTCAGGTGAAGAGTGTGACATTTGAAGAAGGCAACAAAGGTGAGTTCTAGACCCCTTTTTACTGATTTTTAAACGTTTTGGGGCTGGAAATGCATATATATATGTTTTTGTAAAGTTTGGGATGATACCCGTATGAAATGATTGTATGCATGTTTATGATTATGTTAGATTTATGCCTAAGAATCAGGTATGTATGTTTAGAACTAGGCATTTTGATGTTTGGGGCTTAGATATCTGAACAGGTTACTAATACTACTGAAATTTGGACTTAAGAATAAATAAATGCAGGTTGATAAGTCCACCAGTGCTCATACGACCAGTAGTGTGGTCGTATGACCAATTTATATTTCTAAGTGTTGAGTCCAATAGGACTCATACGACCAGTAGTGTGGTCGTATGACCAATTTATGTTTCTAAGTGTTGAGTCCAATAGGACTCATACGACCAGTAGTGTGGTCGTATGACCAAGATTATATTCCTAAGTGTTGAGTCCAATAGGACTCATACGACCAACAGTGGTCGTATGACAATGTGAAATTTTCTAAGTATGAGACCCACAGGACTCATACGACCAACAGTGGTCGTATGATCGGAATATATTTCTAAGTCTGGGGAATGGTACGACCAATAGTGCTCATACGACCAACAGTGTGGTCGTATGACCAAATAATTCTAAGTGTAAAATGAAAAGTCCAGCAGTACTCTTACGCCCGATAGTGCTCATACGGCTAGAGGGCTTATACGCCCAACAGGGCTCAAACGCCTAGGATACTTAGAATTTTTCAGGAAATTCCTGAAATACCGAAGTTCGAGATTTTGACCAGAATTGACTAGGGTTAATAAATGATGATGTCTCATGCATATAATGATGAGTATGATTAACCCTCATTATTACTGATATTATTATCAGTGTATTATTAATGTTAACAATATTATTAATAAAATATTGTTAAGTATGGTATGATGCTATGAATGGTGGTAAATGTATGATGATGTGTGAATGTAATAATATCCTTTTCTTAATGTCATGATTAATATTATGATTAGGGATATTATTAAGAGTATGGATAATATTATTTATAATATTATTAGTATTATTATTATTACACTTATTAATAATAATACTGTATGTTTCTATGTGGAATAATCATGATCAATAATTATTATCATTAATAAAGTGAAAGATTAATGATAAAGAGGAATGGAACGTGAACGAATGAACGAAAGTCTTGCAAGCAAATGAATGGAGGTGCACACCCCTGGCAGGTGTTAGCTCAACTGTGATGCGGGTTCGCTACCCCGAAGGATGCACACAGGATCAATCCTTGAGATTGATATAGAGGTGAGTGACTTGGTATCACAAAAGACTCACAGGAATGTAGGTCAATCTTTGTGGTTGGCTTAAAGGTGAGTGACTTGGTGTCACAAAAGACTCACAGGAATGTAGGTCAATCTTTGTGGTTGGCTTAGAGGTGAGCGACTTGGTGTTGCAAAAGACTCACAGTTTAATTAAAGAGGAATGATAAAAGTACGAATTGAACGATGATGAAGATAATGAAAGTATTACCTATGTGTACGTACGATGTATGATCACTTGTGACAAAGGAGGAATGGTTTTTGAACGAAAAGTAAAGTATTTTAACTATAAAACTAGAACTCACTCAGCAACGCTGACTTTTATGTATTTTCCAGTTCGCAGGTAGTGTTGCTGAGGATGGCACACAGGGGTGGCTACTTGGCGGGAAGACTGACATCCATTTTGTTTTGACAATACTGTTGTTCTGTAATTCATTCAATTAAATATTTTGTGACTTAGAAACTAGAATGTATTGCTTAACAACAGTTTTTATAATGAATGAATGTTTTTGTTAAATATAATTCCGCTGCTTAACTTGTAATATGTATATTTTATGCTGTGAATGACCAACTGTGAGGTGCCCGGGAACGGGGCCTTACATAATGTTATCAAGCTTCGTCCAAAATACGTCAATTGCATCTAATGGAATTTTAGTGCCTGCATTATAAAGTATAAATTAATACATAATTTGTCACTTTAATAGAAAAATGATAATGATGGAGCGACTATTACCAGAATGTTCATATTTTTCCAGCCGACAAGCACAAGGCAAGCCACAACTAGTGAAAAGATGACAACCACATGTTGCATTTGCAGAGCGCATCACATGCAATTTAGTGTTTTCGGCAACTAATAAATCAAGAGCTATGTGTGAAACCTTGCCTCTTAAGTAATCAAATAGCGGAAGTTTATAATGATTCATGGTTTTAATTTTGCTTGTCTCAAAGCTTTCTTTTAAATTTACCTCTTGTGCGTTCATCAATTGATCTACAAACTCCACAAGTCTATCCAGTGAGCTATTTGTTGATTTAAGATATCTTTTTAAATTTGCATGTTGACTCTCCACCCTATTTGTTGTGCGTTGGCCAAAATTGCGGTTCAAGTTAGTCCAGGCTGATACAAACATTTCTTTGTAACTCTCTAACCAGTTTCTGTTATATATGACAATACCTCTGAAAATATAATAAAACATAATTAAATTATATATTGAAAATATAATAAAACATAATTAAAATATAATAAAAACTTACTTTCTCGATTCGCTTCAACTAATCGTTCGTAAAGAAGGTTATAGTTATACTCGTAAATCTCCGCCGTGGGAGACTCACACAAACGTGCCCATGCATATTTAAACTTTCTCCAGTCATCTTTTGTAAAACTTGCTTTACAGTGTTTCGCGATATTTTCATCAATATGCCTCCTGCATAAACACTTTGAAGCATTCGGAAACACTTTAACACATGCGTTCATTAAAGCAAGATCTCTGTCTGTTATTATGACGCGCGGCTCCATACACTTGCTTAACGTATCTTTCAATCTATTAAGCACCCATTCAAAATTATCTTCCCGTTCTTTGCTAATAAACGCATGAACAACACAAAATGTCTTGTGTGTGGAGGTCACACCAACAATCTGAACAAACGGAAGCTTGTATATGTTTGTTTTATATGTAGCGTCTATCATCAGCACGTGCGGAAATGCACGCCAAGTGTCGTATGATTTAGGATGACAAAAAAATATATCTTCTACGACATTAGTATCGGGATCTTCTCGGGTGTAATAAACGTACCTTTTAATAGAAAAGAAAGGAAAATTGATGTTGTTAAGTGAGGATACAAATACAAGTTAGGCTTCATTTTAATTAAGTCTATTGAAAAAAAAACCTCGGGTGTAATAAACGTACCTTTTAATAGATAAAAGGTTTTCTAAGACTTGCATTGGTGTTTCACCGACTTTTCTTTCACTTCTTATCTTATATTGAGCGTTGTATACGTCTCTGGTTATTGATGCGTTATTAGGATTTTGCTTTTTAATAGCTGATAAGATGCTACGAGGCTCCATGTTCTGATCAGTAAGCTGCTCCACCGAATTGTATTCGTTTTGAGAAAACCTTCTTACAAAAGGATGCCCCTCCATATGTTGAGCATGATCATGGTTATGTTCGTCACTTCACACCTCTAATTTCCACGAACGACGTTTGTTGTCGTATATCCCTACTAATTTAAAAGGACATCCGATTTTTTTTGAGTTTTAATATATATATAATTTGAATTAAAATTATTTATGTATGTATGTATGTATGTGTGTCTGTATGTATGTCTGTATGTCTGTATGTATGTATGTGTGTATGTCTGTATGTATGTGTGTATGTATGTATTTGTGTATGTATGTATGTATGTATGTATGTATGTATGTCTGTATGTCTGTATGTCTGTATGTCTGTATGTCTGTATGTCTGTATGTATGTATGTATGTATGCATGTATGTATGTATGTATGTATGTATGTATGTATGTATGTATGTATGTATGTATGTATGTATGTATGTATGTGTATGTATGTATGTATGTATGTATGTATGTATGTATGTATGTATGTATGTATGTATGTATGTATGTATGTATGTATGTG